>RJWJ010026154.1:0-23244 GCA_004363605.1 Indri indri
TAAACAGATAAACCTTTGTTTATTATAAAAGGTCCGAGAGCACCATCGAAAATTGAGGAAGGAGGCTAAAAAACGGGGTCACAAGAAGCCTAGGAAAGATCCAGGAGTTCCAAACAGTGCTCCCTTTAAGGAGGCTCTTCTTCGTGAAGCTGAGCTAAGGAAACAGCGGGTAAGTTATGATTAGCCAAAATTTTCAATGAGTGGTGTAGTGTGGGTATGTGTTTTTTAAGAGTAAGGAAACAGCACTAGTCACTGGCTCACCTGTTTATTTTATGGCTTGGACACAGCTTGAAGAACTAAAACAGCAGCAGAAACTTGACAGGCAGAAGGAACAAGAAAAGAAAAGAAAACTTGAAACTAATCCTGGTGTTAAGCTATCTAATGTGGAACCTGTGAAAGAGGTATGATTAGGTCCCTTTGTAAATGAGATGAATTCTGGTACAGAAGTAAAAACACAAAGGGCAAGGGCTGCTGAGCTTCTTGGGTGGAAGAAAACTGAGTCCATACTCTTTCTTACCTTATTTAAAATATCAAATTAGCACTACTGCTAATCAGCTATTGAAAATGGAGATACAGGTTACAACTGCTGTATTTAATAATTTTGTGTGCTTTTCCCCTTATCTTTATCCTTTAGGAATTTGGGCATTGCAAAACTAAGAACAAAGGCATTTCGGGTAAACTGAGTTCAAAGAAGTTGTATTGTCAAGAACTTAAAAAGGTATCTGAGCCTAGGTCAGTGTCTAAAAATGGTAATGAGGTTTAAAAGACTCAAATCATTTCTTGACCTAATATCAGCCTTGTAAAGATGGAAGTAGAGTTCACCTGAGCTGGAAGAATCCTTTAGCAATTTGGCTTATCCTTTTTAAGACCTTTCCTATTATGTTTAACTGATGGAGGTATTTTCTTTGTTTTTAAATTTTCGCATGGACACAGTTATTCCCCCAAGCATGACTTACATAGTGGCACTTTGCCTTAAACATGTTGACATAGTGATTTTTAAGATTGAGGAAAGTATATTAATGTAAGCAGTGTCAACATAAGTACTGAAATACTCTGTTGAAACCTAAGTAGAGGTCACGATGGTGATGTCATCTTGGGGTTGTTGCTCCACAGCACTCCCATCCCCATTGTTCATTTTCTCAGGCTCCCTACCCCCTTATGAATAGGACCTGACTATACCTCTCAGCAGCTCTTGGCAAGGCCAAAAGGGCTTATCAAAGTACATAATTCACTGCGGGATGGTTGTGTATTAGATATTGGGGCTATTTCTGCTTTTGAATTCCATGTTGATCAGAAGCTGCTGAAAAGCCTCTATGTATTTTATTTTCCCATGTGAGAAATGATGAGCATGTCAACATTCTTCATACCAAAGTGAAGACATGAGATCCAACTCTGATCTCACCTTGCTGATAATGCCAGTAGGCTCATGTTGAAGGTATGACCAGAGCAAGGATGCAGTTCTGATCATTTCTTCCTTGACAGGTGATTGAGGCCTCAGATGTTGTGCTAGAGGTGTTGGATGCCAGAGATCCTCTTGGTTGCAGGTGTCCTCAGGTAGAAGAGGCCATTGTTCAGCACAGACAGAAAAGGCTGGTACTTGTATTAAATAAATCAGGTGAGCCAAGGGAATGCCCCTTGTCTTCCATGTGCACTGGTGAGGTATGAGGAAAACATCTTAACAGTCTGATTGTCACTGAGGACTGGTAAGATCCAACTCTGACCTCAGCAAAGCCAGAGCATTGCACTCTGGTTGCCAAAGACAGTGCTGGGCAGTGTCAGGGGAATGGTGGGTTTTGCAAGTTATTCGACTGGTTTCTACTGTTCTTTTGCCATTTAATACTTACCGTTGTAGGTTATTTAAGAGTGTAGGCTTCTATACCCAGCTTACTGTGTAGCATGTTTCATGTAGGAAGTTATGACTGTGTGCCAAATTCCCCACACCTACACTATGTTGAGTATTAGTTCAGGAGTGAAATAAATTGGGATGGATGTGACAAAATATTTAAGTGAAATGCATAATTATGTATCTGGGTTTGAGCAGCAGGAACAGGAACAACCAGAACCAAGATTTATGAAGCATAAAGTTGAAATGGGACCATAATTATTGGGGTTAGGAAACAGATGGCTGCAAGCTGAGAGTAAATTCTGGAAATAGAGGTATAGGGTTAGTGCGGTCATAATCCAGATTTTGAGTCTGTCCTGAAAAGGTGAGCAATGCAGGGAGGATCGAAGTACAGGAGTGTAGACATTGAGCTCTGTTAAGAAAAGGGCAGCATGGTAAGAGTTTATCCTCCCCCCCAATTTTCCACTTAAATCTTTTTGAAAAAAACAGAAGAGGCAAACCAGAGTAAAATCAGGAGTTTACCCTATATTGCAGATTAATCTCGACAAAATGACTAAATGGAGCATGTGTCTTATTTCTAATTCATGTCAGATCTGGTACCAAAGGAGAATTTGGAGAGCTGGGTAAATTATTTGAAGAAAGAATTGCCAACAGTGGTGTTCAAAGCTGCAACAAATCCGAGGGACAATGGGAGGATAACCAAGGTACTCTCTACTCCTAGTGGTGAGAAATGTGGTTCTTTCAGATTTTAGATGGTTGAAATATGATGAGTTTACAAAATCTTGATTTAAAAAATGAAAAATTACAAGATCCAACTCTGATTTCATCCGGAGATCATCTGGAAGGCAATAAAGTATAGCGATTTTAAGAGCTGAGTGCTAGAGACAGATTGCTTGGTTTTTACTGACTTGGCACAATAATTAAAGTAATTATTTGGAATTTCAATATGTGAAGGTAAAGAAGAAAGCTGCTCCATTCAAAAGTAAAGTCTGCTTTGGGAAAGAGGGCCTTCGGAAACTTCTTGGAGGTTTTCAGGAGACTTATGGCAAAGCCATTCAGGTTGGAGTAATTGGTGAGTTTCAGTTCATCACTTTTTTATTTAAGTATCAAGATTCATGTTAAGTAACAGTGTATGGTATTGTCAAATAAAGGGGTTGCTCAAATATTAGCTTTTTCCCACCTTACCAAAAGCACATAACCACTCACAACTTAAAGGAAAAAACCTTGCCACAATGGGCAAGAAAAAAAAACAAATATAAGAAAAAAAACTTAATTGCTGCCGGATTCAGTTCTTTGTTTTGACTGAGCACTGTAGGAAGTTGGCTTCTAGAAACTCTTGGTTTGTTTGAATTAATAGTCTTTTCCTGCCCTTTCTTTACTTGTGCAAGAAATGAAGAAGCTAAGGTTGGTCCTAGTGGTCAAGTGAAGACGCTCAGATCCAACTCTGATCTTGCACTAAACATCAGGCAAATGTAAAATTAGGCAGTGAAAATTTTATAACTACCAACACATGCTTTTTACATCTGTTCATTTCCCATTTATTTGTAGGCTTCCCAAATGTGGGGAAAAGCAGCATCATCAATAGCTTAAAACAAGAATGGATATGTAATGTTGGTGTTTCCATGGGACTTACAAGGTATATTGAGCTGTTCCATAATTATACTACTTTATTTGTTTTTTTGGCTCTATCACCTAGGCTAGAGTGCAGTGGCATTGTCATAGCTCACTGCAGCCTCAAACTCCTGGGCTCAGGCAATCCTCCTGCCTCAGCCTCCCTAGTAGCTGGGGCTAAAGGCACATACCACCACACCTGGCTAATTTTTTCTATTTTTGGTAAAGATGGCGTCTCACTCTTGCTCAGGCTGGTCTCAAACTCCTGACCTCAAGCGATCCTCCCACCTTGGCCTCCCGGAGTGCTAGGATTATAGGCATTAGCCTCAGCGCCTAGCCTGGAATATTTTATTATTGTAGATGAGTAAATATGATTTTATTTTGATTATCTTGAGAAAGACAATTTTTCTTTCTTTCTTTCTTTTTTTTTTTTTTAAACCTGTCAGTGAAAGGAAGAGGGTTAAGCCATTGCTGTGCTTGGGGAAGAATTGACTGGAGTGGGACAGTTGTTCACAATTCAGTTTGAAAGACAAGATTAGGAGGAAAGCTGCCTTGGAGGAAGTGATGTTTGAACTTGGTCTTGAGAAATGAATAAAAGTTTGCCAGATAGAAGGGGTATTTATAGTAGAAAAGACAGCTTGTGTTTAGGTCAGTATGTGTTTAGTCAGTAGTCAGTGTTTCTCTTTAAAAGAGGTGGATATGCTATTAGGGTTTTAGATAAACATGAAGCAAATGATGATAAACTGGATCTGACTGACTGTGCTGAGTTTGTTCAATCCAACCCTGAGCTTCGTGTTCTGTCTCTTGCCCTCCAGGTAAACCAATGCCCCCATCAATTCCATCTCTCTTCTTTCAGGAGCATGCAGGTTGTCCCCTTGGACAAGCATATCACAATCATAGATAGTCCATGCTTCATTGTATCTCCACTTAACTCCTCCACTGCACTTGCTCTGCGAAGTCCAGCAAGTATTGAAGTGATAAAACCAATGGAGGCTGCCAGTGCCATCCTGTCCCAGGCTGACACTCGACAGGTAGAAGAATCCCTTTCCTTGAGGTCCTTACCACTATTTTGTCTTTTGTCATAAACATTTTATATGTGTACTACATCAGATGATGACAGTTCTATTTTTTTTTAAGGTAGTACTGGAATATACTGTCCCAGACTTTAAGAATTCTCTGGAATTTTTTACTACACTTGCTCAGAGAAGAGGTCTGCACCAGAAAGGTGGAACCCCAAACGTTGAAGGTGCTGCCAAACTGCTGTGGTCTGAGTGGACTGGGTAAGGCTTCTTTTTGTTGGCATTCTGGTGACCACATAGAATAAAGGAACGGATTTTTGACAAGTCTCGTTTTTAATATCAGTGCCTCATTAGGTTACTATTGCCATCCTCCTACATCGTGGACTCCTCCTCCATATTTTAATGAAACTATTATGGCAGACATGAAATGTGGTTTTAATCTGGAAGAACTGGAAAAGAACAATGCACACAGCATAAAAGGTGAGACTTGTGTTTCCCTGCTGCCTTCATTGGCTGATGGGCCAGTACAGGTCCTGTCTGTTCACATGGGATTTGTTCATTTCCTAGCCATCAGGGGCCCTCTTTTGGCCAACAGTATCCTTTTCCACTCTTCGGGTCTGACAAGTGGAATAATAGAGGGAAAGGACATACATGAAGTAGTGCCAAAACAGAAAGAGGAGGAGGAGGAGAATGAAAAGGACATGAACAGTGACCAGGAAATTGTTAATAATGAAATTGATGTTTCAGTAAGTATGTTCTCCATTTCTTACAGAGTTTAAAGCTGAAGTGAGTTTTCTAGCATTATAATGTATAATAAATGGTAAGGGGCAGAAGTTAGAAATAATTTGTAATCAACAAGCAGCCCCATATAATTTAGGTATTTGAGGCTTGTGATCATTAGCCTTTATTTTGCACATCCTGTTACATATACCTTCAAAGACTTAATTTTTCCAGGTACCTAATTACTTGGATTAATGAGCAAAGGCTACAAATCCAGCACCTTTTTTTGGTCCCACAGGAAAAGAGTTCAGACATGTCCCCTGCAGAAGAGACGTGGGAGGTACTGCCTGAGGAGTCTACAGCAGGTGAGTCTGGGGCAAAGAGCTTCTAACAAAGCATCATGGTGTGGATCACTCATGCTTTTTAAAAATAAAATCTTACTTTATTTTCCCACAATATAGGTGAACAGTCTACAAGATCTTTTATCTTGGATAAAGTGATTCAAGAGGATGATGCTTATGATTTCAGTACAGATTATGTGTAACAACAATGTCCTTTTATGAGAGGTTTTAACATTGTAAGACTGCTAAACTGTACGTGTATACTGTGCGTTTGTTATGGTGTGTGACATAAGCTGTAAATTTTGTGAATGTTATATTCATTAAATACAATCAGGCAAGTAGGAATGCCTCATATCGCCTCTTATAATATCATGAGTGGATGGAAATAGTTATCTGGAAGCAAACAAACAAAAAACCCCAGATACCTATTGAAAAATGTAACTTATTTACAGATAGCAATAGGTTACAAAATTAAAACCAAACAGCACTTTTGAATTAGCTGGTAAGCTAGCTAAACTAGCTATATCAACCATGAGTCCATTCTTCTGGTCATTCAGCATTATAGTAAGAAAACACTTGGTAAGGCAGATGGAGACATTTATATTATGGTCTATCTGGAAGCCAGACAGGGCAGTTTGTTATCCTTACCCAGCTGAAACATCTTTTTCCATGGGTTGTTACAGACAGGCATTGAAGCCTAGCAACTGTTAACTTCCCACACATACTGTCTTGCAGGATTTCCTGAGAAAAGCTTATAGTTTAAATTCTATTTCATTTTATGTTTGAGATCTCTGTATATCTTCGGATTAGGCTGAATTTGCCTGTTGGATCTGGAATATACCATTTTTCCCAAACATCCATATATGAAGCAGTCCTTCCCCATGGCTTAAAGTGTCCATTCCAATGGAGTAACTTGGCAGCTTTTACAAACTGGGGTGAATATCGTTTTCCAGCACTGGAACCTTAATAATTCAGAGAAAAAGACCAGTCAGACACAAGACAATGCTACACCAAATTGTGCAGAAAATAGAAACAATGGCTATATCCCATCTTTAGCTTAGGCCATGGGTTAATTATTTTTGCTTACCAAGGTGGCGGACATTCCACATAGGATCAATGGTGGAGTGCTGTTGATAAAATACGATAAGTAGAGGAGGTGTTGTGATGCTGCCAGCCAGTGTTCTGCTGTACAGTCCCTCTCTTGGTGGGACAGATAACAAATATTAGTGAAGAATACTATCTCCTGTTAGTCAAGATTCCCAGAGATGAAATATAAGACTTTTCATAGCTGAGCCAGTTACATACTTACTCCACATTGAGTTTCATCCATTTTTCCAGCTGGTTTGTTATATTCTGTCGTTTCCATTCTGTCAGATTTGCAACAAAAACTCCAGGATTAAATGAGCAGGTGCTGGCTTTCATGGAAAGCTTACGAATTCTTTCCTTTTTATAGTCAAGATAGCCAACATAATTGTACTAAAAACACAAATGGGATATATGTATTTACTGTTTCAAACAGAGTAGATACAATCTTACAGCTAATAAAGAAAAAATCTTGTTAAAAACTAAATTCTCAGGTCATTAGCAAATAAAAAACTGATAATTGACACTCTTAAGTTAGAATAGGAACGTAGATTTTGACATACTGTATCAGATGTTCAAGGACAATTAGGTTGTAAAGTCCATGAACAAATCTATGGAAAGCAGCCTTGAGTTTTGGAATGAAATAATTCAGCAAAAACAAGAATTCCCTGAATTTGCCACCTCTTCCCATTAAACTATACTACAGGCAGTGGGATGTCTAGTAAGCAACTTACCTGGTTCCCTGCTCCACGAACGACAACTTTAGTAGAGATTGAATCACAATCTTCTGAAAATGCAGCTGCATGTCCTGGCTTCAGTGGTGTATTAAAGAGGGCAAGAATATCACCTGAAGTAAATAAGCTGTTAAGGTTTACATTTCCAGTTGCCTTGAGATCGATTCCCTTTTCCTCCCACTTCTTTCCATGGTGACCTTTTATGGGAGACCCTAAATAAGACAACCACTACACATACAATCTGGATGGAGAACAGCACTCATGGTGACAATCTTTGGTACCTTGCACAATTACATCATCGTCCATATATATGGCCTTCTTTGCACTGGGAACCAGAATTGGCAAGTAGAACCTTGCAAAGGTTAACTGGAAAAGAAAAGAATCATTGGCAAAAGATACTGCAGCGGCTGTGCTTTTATTTACATAGAAACTCCTAGAATGCTCTCAGTACCCATGTAGGAGAAGACAGCCAACTGACTCTTAGACCCACCCAAGGTTTGGTCCCTAGGGAACTACTTGCATTATAGCCAGAGTTACCCAGGTATTCCAGTCTTTTCCCATCATTGTACTACCAAGCACAAACAAGGATGCATGGAACTTACTGGTTTCATGGATTCCCCTTGGTCAGGATCCTCCTTTACTTTCCCTTCCAAAAGTTTAGTGTCAAAATTCACAATTTTGTACCTGATGCTTTTCAGGGGATCACTGTTGAGCCAGGACCTGGTGAAGATAAAGCACCATATTTTAGTTTTAAATAAGCACATCTCCAAACCAATGGGGCATAATGTAACTTAAGAGAAACTGTAAGACCCAAATAGGTGTTTTCAAGCTCCTTTATCTTTCTGAGCCTTGGTTTCCTCACCTGAAGTGAGGGCATTCCCACAAAAGTCCCTCCCTAAACCAAGATTCTATGGTTAATTCTCTTCCAAAACTAGAACTACTCTAGAAAAACTATGGAATTAAGAACATTCCATCACATGGACCATTCAACTCAACCCTCCACATACACTGCTGAAGAAAATGAGTCAAAGTATGAAGGTAATGAAAACTACTCAAGAAACTAATCAGTCTGCTGCCTACAGTTTGACTTATTAATACACTGTGATGATCGTAAGTAATTCCTCCACCTGTGTCTGAGGCACTACGTGTATGAAAGAAAAGCCAGTGTTTCCTAAGGAAGTCATGCACATTTTCCCTAGGTCTATTTCATATCAGCATTTCTGTAGTCTGTATTAACGTAGTTTTTGCTTCTATATTTTAGTGTGTTCTGAAGGTTTTTTGTCATTTTTTTCTTTCCTATTTTATGTGCATATAAATGAGTTTTTAAAATATGATAAAATCATTTTAACTTTCACAAACTAAATATGAATCATGGAAAAAGCCACAAGGACAGAAATGTTTTAAAACTGTTACTACTGTTAACCTGTTAGACAAACTGCTTCTTGGAATAAACTTTTTAAGTCTTTTTTTTTTTTTTTTGAGGCAGAGTCTCACTTCTGTTGCCCGGGCTAGCATGCTGTGGTGTCAGCCCTGCTCACAGCAACCTCAAACTCCTGGGCTCAAGCAATCCTCCTGCCTCAGCCTCCCAAGTAGCTGGGACTACAGGCATATACCACCATGCCCGGCTAATTTTTTCTATATATATTTTTGGTTGTCCAGCTAATTTCTATTTTTTAGTAGAGACAGGGTCTCGCTCTTGCTCAGCCTGGTCTCGAGCTCCTGATCTCAAATAATCCACCCGCCTTGGTCTCCCAGAGTGCTAGGATTACAGGTGTGTGCCACCGCGCCCAGCCTTTTTTAAGTCTTAATTCATTTTTAAAACATGAATTAGACTGTCTGTCAGATTGGGTTTCTATTTATCGCAACAATTAAAATTGTAAGGACCATTTACTGACCAATTTGCTAGGTGTTTTATATGTATTTTCTCATTTACTTAACACAACAATCCCAAATTGGATATTTTTGCCCAATAACTATAAATGAAGAAATGGGCTCCAAGCTTCCCCAAATCACTGAGCCAGGATTTGGATCAGGATCTGTGCTCTCAACTTCATCACATTTCCTTGCTATTGTTCCCAAGTCCCTTCCCACTCTAGATCAGAACTACTCAGAGCATGTCCGTGAGGTAAGGAGCTTGTGACCTATAAATCAACAGCTGCTTCCTTCACTGAGGATGTCTTATTACCAAAACAGGTGAAGTTAACTCTACCTCACAACACAGTTGATTACTTCTTGGCATAAGCCCCTTATATCATTTCTGCTATCATGGCGACATGCTCATGATACAATAAAACATGTCACATGTGCAGCTTATATGTGCTATAGTCTCAAATTGTATAAAACAATACATATAATGCAGAAAGACAATTCCCAGATTGGCACTGGCCTGCTCTGGAGCATCCTCTAGAAACAGAATCAGGCAAGCAGAGCTCACCGGAGATGGTCTGCTGTATTGTTGAGCGTAACAATGTAGAAAATCACATTGGAATGAGTGTTGTGCTGAATGCTGTTTATGGCTGCAATGGCCCCCCCAAGCCTGTCTTCAGATGCAGCAATGACCACAGGAATCTCCTCTTGTCTCCAGTCTGCTGCATGTCGGGGAGCATTTGGGAAAAAGTCTATGGGCTGAAGCCCCACAATTCCTGAATCTGAAAAGAACACATGTAAGGAAGGTTCTGTGATACAAACACAATTCGATAAGCTTCTAATAAAAGAGTCCAAGACATGGAAAGAGGTAAGGTGTGGATTATCGTACTGATGTACTTCATTCTCCCCCATTAAACTCTGAAGTATACATCCCAGAACTTCCGTTTTCTCATGTAACCAAGCTTTTGGAAAAGTGAAAGCTTTTTTAAAAACAGGCTGAAGGCACTCTGGTATACTACAGGTAGGAAAATAACAAAACCTTTCTAGAATGTATCATGGCAATTTGTATCAAGAGTCTTAAACACATACATGGCTTTTGACCCAATCATTCCCCTTGCCACCTCTTTTAAGCACAAAATCTGAAGTGTAATCAAAAGTTACAATTTTGCCAGGCATGGTGGGTCATGCCTATAATCCTAGCACTTTGGGAGGCCAGGATGGGAGGATCACTTGAGGCTAGGAGTTCAAAACCAGCCTGAGCAACAGAGCGACACCCTGTCTCTATAAAAAATAAGAAAAATTAGCCAGGCATGGTGGTGCACACCTGTAGTCTCAGCTACTTGGGAGGCTGAGGCAGGAGGATCACTTGAGCCTAAGAGTTTGAGGTTACAGTGAGCTACGATGATGCCACTGCACTCTAGCTCAGGCAACAGAGTGAGACAATTAGTGAAAACCTAGAAACAGACTAAATCAGTGTTTTTCAAATCATAAGTAGGTATGAAATCAATTTAGTGGGTCACAATCACTATTTAAATAGAAAGTTTCTGGATTGCCATAGAAAATTGAATTAGAACAGAAAAGAAAGTGTACTGCACAAAGCGACCGCAAGTAGTGTTCTGTAAATGTCCTTGCCTTTCATAATACATTCATTTACTTATCATTCACTGAATGCTGAGCACCTACTATGTGGCAGGCAATATCAAGGCATTCGGGTTACAGCCATGAATAAAACAAATATCTACCATTATGGAAGACAGACAACAAGCAAATACACGTGTATATGTGTGTGCTGCATGTAATACATTTCTTTTTTGAGACAGTCTCACTCTCTTGCCCAGGCTAAAGTGCCGTGACATCAGCCTAGTTCACTGCAACCTCAAACTCCTGGGCTCAAGCGATCCTCCTGCCTCAGCCTCCCGAGTAGCTGGGATTGCAGGCATGTGCCACCATACTCGGCTAATTTTTTTCTAATTTTAGTAGAAACAGGGTCTCGCTCTTGCTCAGGCTGGTCTCGAACTCCTGAGCTCAAACAATCCACCTGCCTCGGCCTCCCAGAGTGCTAGGATTACAGGTGTGAGCCACCGTGCCTGGCCTTGTAATACATTTCTTATTGTGGGTTGCCATTAAAAATCTGAAAGTGAAAAAAAAAAAAAAAGGGCCTGAAAGTCATACCAAAAGATGTTTTCCTGTGGAAACAAACTATATGCCATTTATATATGAAGAGTTTCTGCTAACATGGTGACCTGCTTATGATATAATCACATGGAAGAACACGTCCTATGTACAGCTTGTAGTATAATCTCACTATGTAGCAAAACATACACATGAAGAAAAAGACTGGATGGGGGGAATAAAAAAAAAAAGACTAGACGGCACTAAGCCAAAATTTTAATGACAGTTACCTCTAGGCATTGAAATCATTCAACTAATATTTATTGAACACCTCCTAGTATCAGCCATTATCTGTAGGCATGGGAGATAAAAGCAGTGAACAAACTGCTCTGACAGACTTGAATCCTATTTTCTTTTTTATAAATTTTCCCACCGAGAGCATGCACTACCTTTATATACATTAAACATCTTGTTATAAAATGCTATCAGAGCACTCTGAAAGGGGAAAGCTGTTAGTGTCTTGCTCTGGTCAACTATGCTAGGTAGCAATCCAAAAATGACTTTTGACAAACACCCTGAAACCTCAAACATCCCTCAATACCACGGCAGAGCAGTATGAACAACTAATTTAAAAGAACTTGCAATGTAATTATATAATGAAGTGATTTTTCAAAACCAGTTGACAAGGCTTTATGATTGTTTTATTACTAGAGTCCCCCGATGGAGATGTACAAGTTAAAGGAAAGTAACAGGTGAAGGAAAGTGACCAGACTGACACTCTAGTGACTAGAGCAGACATCAAACACCAGGGACACTTGCCTGCCCTCACCTTCCAAAGTCCTCCCCTGCTGAAACATGAGCAGATATCAGCCCACATAGGCTCCTCTGGGGCCTCTGATTTGATGAAAAGCAATACTCTGTCAGATCAAACCCTTAGCAAACAACTGTACTACAGGAAGAAGAAAAGTGGGGGGCAGTGCAAGAGCACAATGAGTACCCACCATGCCTTCTCCCAGAGTCTTCTGTAACTTTTGTTAAGACCTTAGAGCTTTTTTCCCGTTTAACATAGTGATGCAACTTAGGATGTGGGACACAGAGAACTCTGGGTCCTCAACAGATCCCAAGGCATCTATCTGTAAGGGTTCCCATACCTGAAACCTCATTCCTCAGCAAACTGTTCAAGCCGAGGAAGTTATGGTGCAAAACCAGTAAGAAGAGAGCAACAGCCAGGACCAAGATGACGATGTTTACTGAAACAGATGGGAAAAACCTGCATTACACGTCTTTACTTTTGACCAGGTATCAAAACAATCTAACTTGTAGAAAGAGCATACCTTTACGGAATGACATCTTTCTCTTCTGTCTTATATAAATATTAGTTATTAACCCTACAAAACAAAAACAAGCGCCCAAAGTCATTAAGTATATGAGAATGAACATCAAAATCCCTAAACACTTTTATTTGGGTAGAAACATGAGGCACATATGGTACTCTGCCAGAAACTTGAATTAACAGTTTCCAAGAACCCAAGTTGGGATCTGAAATTTTTATGGTAGTAAAAATATTTCCAAATAACTTGGAGAAATACACAGCTTTAGCCATGTACATCATGCACTACTAGATGACAAGCAAAAGAAATTCTACTGTGAGGAATACCTGGCGTCTAACCACTAGAGAAACATTTAAGAATAAATTTCTACTTAAAATTCCTAAAGTACACATGGACTCAGTTGTCTGTTACCAAGCACCCTGAGATAGTAGCCTCATCACTTCAAAGCATCCCTGTTCAGAGTTGTATCCCAGTTACCTTTAACATGAGTATGCTCATAGGAGAGAACATTATCTAAATTCACTTGACAAAACCACAACACAGAAAAACAGGTACAGAAATTCACAAAATCCAATCTTGTTATCAAAAGTTTAGTGTATTTCTAGCCATTTTAACTACAAAAATTACCATCATTCTACCCTGGCTAGTCTTCCCCAGCTCATCTGATGCTTTCACTTTTTCAAAACAAATAATTCAATGGGAACAAGATTGTAGGTAGAACTAAATTTAACAATTAAATTTCTTCAACAACCTCTGGGTAAAATGTTTCCTTAAAAACAGATTTTATGCAACCAGGATATTGTGATCCTACATTTTGGCCCTTTTTTTACTTCATCTTCACCCATGGTAACACCTAACATTTATATAAAGCTATTAATTTTATAAAGCACTTTCAAACATAGCATATTTCTAAGAAACAAAGTAAGTTAGAATTAATTTCATTCTAGGCAAATTGTGTACATATCAAGCACTTGATTTCTCAAGGCCTTTGTAAAGAGGAGAAATATATTGAAGATCTGTTTAAAAAACTGGGATCACAGGCCAGATTGCAAATTTGGGGGAAAATAATTCAGACTTCCAAGGAACAATCTAAGTACACACACACACACACACACACACACACACGCACCTTTCTAGATCAGTATATATGAAGTACATTATACCAATGAACTTCCTCTCTAAAGAATACACATTATCTACCTAAGCCATTGTGCCTCTATCATATTGTGACCCTTATCTATAGAAGCTGGCAGATTGGGAGTTGCTCAGATAAAGCCCCAACATCTGCCTGCATTAAGCCAACTTTTACCATGACTGGAGAAAACAGTCTCACTCCAATAAATCCCAGTTAGTTAATGGCACAAGGGACAATGTTTTAGCTCCTCAACTTCCAGTAACACTCACAGGCAGGATACAGATTGAGAGGCATATGCACTTGTGCTATTCCAGTTAGCTGGACACATAAAAAACACAATTCTAGCATGTATTTGATATACTTAAGTAGATTAGCATGGCAGAAACCACTTCCCCTAAGACTGCTCCACAGTTACCTACGTATAGAATGCCAATTATCATGGAGTATGTCTAGTCCATATTTCTTTTCCTGGTGCTATTCCTGGTAACAGAGCTTCCCTGATCTGGTTAGAAGGGATTCTCAAAACAAAATTGTATGTAAACCCTGGATGTATAATAGTAGCTACATTTTTGTAAGAGTACACGATGTGTACAGTTTGATCAGCAATATAATTGGCCCTCTGTATCCATGGGGGATTGGTTCCAGGACCTCCCCCATGGATATCAAAATCTGTGGATGCTCAAGTCCCCCGTATAAAATGGCATAGTATAGTCAGCCCTCTGTATCCGTGGACTTTGATCCATGGTTGGTTGAATCTGAGGATGTGAAACCCATGGATACAGAGGGCCAACTGTATTCAACTGTTCACTATAAAAATAAATATTTTTGTTCAGAAATTATAACACTTCCACATTCCTAAATCACTCACAGAAACAAAACAACAAACCTTTATACAAGTAAACTTAAGGAAAACAAAAACAAAAAAAAAACAACAAGCCTACACACACACAAATGCACACAGGCCCAGGTCAGTCATACCCAGAAATATGAAAGAAACTTTATGGGAAAACAACTTTATTTTAACTTGCTAGCTACCTGCATTTATACCCACATTCTCAGCAGCTGTGCCCACCTTTTCTGTTTTCCCTCCTGTTACTATGGATCAACTACTTCCATGAAAGGCCATTCTACTGGTGTTCTGTATCCTATCCTATAATTGTTTCCTTGGTGTAGCATCATCTTTTGCTCTCTGATGGATCACACCCATCAACATGCTATCATGCTCAGGTATCTTCCAGTTAATTAAAAAAAAAAAAAAGACAACATCCCTCCCATCCCCCACTAACCCACAGACCCATTTCTCTTCTCTTCTTCACTCTAAAAGCTTGAAAGGATATAGTCTCTAGCTCCACTCGCTCTCTTCTCTCTTTAGCCTCCGTCCTCCAGACTTCTGTTCCTACATTCAAACTGCTCTTGTGGAGGTCGCCAAAGACTAAGGTCATTTTTCTGTCCTCCTCTTACTGATCCCCTCAGAGACCATCAGGAAACTTCACTACTCCCCCTCCTCAATTATGAAATTACCTCATTTATTTCCATCTTCCCTGACTAGAATGTAAGCTCTATGAAAACAGGGACCCCCCCCAATGAAAATGTTTACTGATGTATCCCTGCCACCTAAAACTGTATGTGGCAAATGGTAGTAGGCATGTATTTGTTGAATGATCTTGCTAATCTAGGAGCAAGGCTAGTTCTCAGCTCAGAAAGGGAATGCAATCTTTGGTAATAATCATGAAAACAAATTCCAACATAAGGAAAAACATGGATTCCAATGGAACTGTCTCAAATGGAACCTGACGGGCAATTTCCTTTTCCCATATCTTTATAGCTCAAACACCATAAAGTTTCTACAGCAACTGCCATCACATGAAGTCCACCTGAAGAGAGACAACACAGAGAGATATGTCTATTTATACACACAAGAGAAAGTCTGTTCAAACACACCAAGAAATATACACATAGCATGGAAAGGAGACCAGTATAAATTCTTGCCCCTCCCTATTTCTGCCCTCTACATGCACTGGCTCCTTCTGAGGTTAGAAAAATGTCAAAGGTGTCTGTACTTTACTGTTTGCTCTCTGCCACGTGGAAGGATAGAAAGGCACTGAGGATATACATACACAGCTAGCTCCTACTTGGTTTTCAGGAGTCAAGGCGGCCTCCTCCAAACGCCATGTTGAGCTGCACCTCTCCTGAGCTCCCACATCTCCTGGGCCTCCCTAGCCCGGGGCTAATCCGTTGTTATATATTTCCAGAGTGATGTGGCTGTCTCCTTGACACATTCTTGGCTCTAGTAAGGCAAGAGCCTGGTCTTGGTAACAGCCGTACACTCGGTCCCCTGGCACAAAACAAGCGTGCCGTGAACATTTGCTGGCTGCATGAACGAGGCAAGCAGCTACACACCACCTTGCCCCGGGAATGCCTAGATTCCCACTGTCTCTGGCTAACCCTGCCTACATAGTCTAGAGACCGGAGAGTCGGCTGGGGCCCAGAGGCCTGGGTTCCCCAGAACGGTTTCTCTCCAATACGTGGGCACCCCACCTAGCTCGCGGTAACGGGGGAGGCTCTAAGATTTTGAGATATACACTAGCCTTGAAAGAGGGAGAGGGTGAACCCTTGGCTGGTATCTATCGGGAGGACCAAGCCTGGGTCTGTAAGGGCCAGTAAAGTCAGCCAGCACGTTCGGGACCCACCGGATGGGAGACTATCTCTCTGTGGGTGCCAGGGATGGTCGAGGACAGAGGTCCCTTCTCCGAGAGAATGTCCCTTTCTCTCGAGGATGTGGCCTGGGGCAGTCCCGCCTAAATTCTAAGGCTCAGTAAGGCGCTCTGATCCTCAGGAGTGATCCAGAGGTACTGTGACGCTCCAGGGTTCCAGCCAGACCCAGAGACATCACGGGTCAAGTCTTTCCCCTCGGAGGTTCACTGCAGGCTCCCTTACCTGCAGGCGGAGCAGGAGCTGCAGCAGCCGACGCCGACGCCCGCGCCCCGGCCCGCCCTGCCAGCTCAGAGCCCGCGCCGCAGGCCCGGGGGCCCAGCCAGCCGCCGGGCCACCGGCGACCCCTGCACTCAGGGCGAAGCCCACTTGCTCCCTCGCTCCACGGTAGCACTGTAGTCCTACAGTCCCCAGCCCAGCCGCTGCTCGGGCTGCGAGCTCGTCTAGTCAAGCAGGCGCCGCAGGGCAGCCCCGTTGCCGGGGTCCTCGCAGAGAAAGACCGTCGCCATGGAGAGGCAGCGCGCGCAGGTGACCGTTAAGCCGCGGAGGCGCTGTGGCGGGCAGTTTTCTGGGCCGGGTCCGCGGCGCCCGGCACCCAGCAGCACTGACGGCGAAACCTTCACGGGCGCGCGATGCCGGGGCCGGGTCGCTGCGGTCGCCACCTCAGCCGTCACGGGCAGCACGCCGAACTACAGCCGGCAGCGAAAGCGCACGTCGCCTCGCGATGGCGCGGGGCGGGGCCATGGGCTGTCCCAGCCTGTCGGAGACATCCGCTTCCGGATCCGCGGCCATCGCACTCCCCGGCTCGGCTGGCCCGCCAGGCGACGCACTGTACCAGACCTTGGCCCCTACGATCGCTGAGTCTCAGTCGCCCTCGCCCTGCAGCTTGCCGCCTGCGCTCTACTGCCCGCCTCTTCGACCAGCCATGCTGGAGCATCTGAGCTCGCTGCCCACGCAGATGGTGAGGGCGCGGCCCGGGGATCATGCTGCTGTCTAGCCTGGCAGCTTCAAAGCCCTTGTCGGAGCACCAATCCGGTGCTGCGCGGTTTCTGGCCCGGATGGTTACCGTGCACTCTTGCCCGAATTGCCTCCTGTGTCCCCTTCTGTCTTCCCTCGCGAGGATCCCCCTGTTTATGCTCCGTTAGGATACTTCAGTTCCCCCCAGGAAACCCAGAATTTGATTCTTTGCCCAGGCCCCTGATGTTGGGGTTATCCTGTGCCAAAGCTGTGAGGTCAGGGCAGGAACTGTGCCTCCTCGGTGGTGGACCCAAATTTTTTTTTGCTCTCCTTCACTTCAGGACTACAAGGGCCAGAAGCTAGCTGAACAGATGTTTCAGGGAATTATTCTTTTTTCTGCGGTAAGTATTGATTTTATATTTAATCTTCCCTACACACCCTCCAGCTTGACTATGTTTAATATACTTTGTCTGTCTCTAGATAATTGGATTTATCTACGGGTACGTGGCTGAACAGTTCGGGTGGACTGTCTATATAGTTATGGCCGGATTTGCATTTTCGTGTTTGGTAAGAAATTAGTGGGTGTTAGTGGCAACTCAGGTTTTCTGAGTAAGGTTGCTTTGGTCGGACCTAGTAGTGTCTGTGGCTAACCCTGCATACATAGCATAGAGTAAACTTTCCCCTCATCCTTCCCATCAGTGTTTCCTCTTGCAATCATTGGAAAAGTAGAATGCCTAATAGTGTCAGATGGTGTGGACTGCATAAAAGAATACAGCTTATTTCCTTTGGCAGCTACTCCAGGCAGTAATCTTTAAGGTCAAAGCTAGCAGGAATATCTTGTGTTCCCATTGCCCCCTCACCTATCTTGTAAGTCTTAAAGCCATTTATGTGTAAACAGAGTGTGTTCCCATCTTACAGTATCTGTCTGGGCAGTGGCACAGAACTTTCATAGGAATATCAGGGTTTTTTTGTTTGTTTTGTTTTTTTCCTTTTTGTATAGGAATCATTCGGAAACTAGGCATTTTACAAAATGGTTTTTAAAACTTTTAATGGCTATAAATGATGCATTTTCTCTGTTCTGGCCCAGCTGACACTTCCTCCCTGGCCCATCTATCGGCGACATCCTCTCAAGTGGTTACCTGTTCAAGACTCAGGCACAGAAGATAAGAAACCAGGGGAGAGAAAAATTAAGAGGCATGCTAAAAATAATTAATTGGAGTTTTCGTGATCAGCACCTGCTTTTGTTTCCTGTGAAATGAGCTAAATTGCTTCATACCCAAAATATGAGCTAAGCCACCTATGCTCTAATGGCACAACTGTGTATAGATTTAGTTCTCTTTATATTTCATTTCTAACCCAGCTGGGTTTTGACTTATAAATAGTTTAGACTCTCTCTTCATAATCTTCCTCTGAAATGGGAACAGAAAACACAAGTATGTTGTTTCTTTCACGTATACATAAATAACAAAGAATAAATGCCTCATAAAAGATAGTACAATTTAACTGTCAAAGTTTTATAATTCATTATGAGTCATTAAACCATTTTAATGTTTCCAATTAAAAAGTCGTAGTGCAAGTTTATGTCTAAGGGGTCTTTTCTTTTGTTCATTGTTCCGCAAGCAAGAGTATTACTATAGCCAAAGTTAAAAGTTTGGGGTTCTGAAAGCATAAGCACCATTTTCATTTTCTGTGGCTAGTATATTTGTAACAATAGCAAGCACCTATGAAAAAATGTATTAATGTAAATTTGTGGTAAAGTAATATTTTGGTACCACTGAAATAAGGCTGTTGTTAAGCAGAAAACATTTAATTCATGCTTTACTTGAAACGGACCAAACTAAAAACCCATAAACCTGTAAAATCCTTTTACTTTTTCCAGAGGGCTGAAGAGAAAAATGTGCTTAAAGGTCTTGTGTTAGAGGTTTGGAGTGGGAGGGTTATTATAGGTAAATGCTTTGTTTCACAATGCAAGGATATAGGACTTCCAAACTATGAGTTTTAAAAAAAGGTAGCAAAGACCTTAATACCTCAAAACTCAGGAAAGATTTTTTTTAAAGGTAATAAAAATTAAGAAGGCAGAAACAAGACGAAGCATATTAGTATAATAAATGTGATTAAGAAATCAGAAGTTCCCAGATAGGGTTAAAAATCAAATTACCTCATGTTCTCAAAATGACATCCAAAGGTTAAAAACAGGAGCAAAGCTATATTAGGCAGATGAAAGCATAAAAGAGGGATAATAGTGAAAAAGTCAAATACTTAGAAAGCATTAAATGGTACAAAGAGGACATTTCATAGCTGCCAAGATGTCCCTATTAGGAATCATTGTATTGAATAAGATGTGAACTATAAAATAAAAAGTTAAGAGGCCGGGCGCGGTGGCTCACGCCTGTAATCCTAGCGCTCTGGGAGGCCGAGGCAGGTGGATCGCTCAAGGTCAGGAGTTCGAGACCAGCCTGAGCAAGAGCGAGACTCTGTCTCTACTAAAAAATAGAAAGAAATGATCTGGACAACTAAAAATATGTATATATAAAAAAATTAGCCAGGCATGGTGGCACATGACTGTAGTCCCAGCTACTCGGGAGGCTGAGGCAGAAGGGTCGCTTGAGCCTAGGAGTTTGAGGTTGCTGTGAGCTAGGCTGACGCCATGGCACTCTAGCCCAGGCAACAGAGCAAGACTCTGTCTCAAAAAAATAAAAAAAGTTAAAAAAGAGCCATGAACTGTATGAAGCAAAGACTGTTACATATATGTAAAAGTTTGGCAAAGCTACCCTCTTATAGACCAATATGCTATCTTTCCACATTTGGCAGATCAAGTAGACAGGCAACGGATATGTAGACTTTTGTTCTTAATTCCCTGGTCTTGGAACATTTTCCCTCAGATACCCATGTAATATGCCCCATCATGATATATCCACTTAGCCTACTTTTTCATGGCATTTAATACATCTCATGGTATATATTTGTTAATTCTTCTCACTAGAACATTAGCTCCATGGGAACAGGGAATTTGTTTTGCTCACTGCTGTCTGCCCAGTACCTAGGAGAGTACAAGACACATTGCAGGTGCAATAAATATGTATTGAATGAATGATACAGAAAGAGCTATGCTGTCTAATATGCTGCCACTAGTCACATGGGTCTATTTATACTTAATTAAAATTAAATAAAGTTTAAAATTCAGTTCCTTAAACTAGCCACAATTGAAGGGCTCAATAGCCATATATGACTAGTGGCTACCATATTGGACAGTGTAGATATAGAACATCTCCATCACAAAATTGATTAGGTCTTACACAGAACCTTGAATAATATTTAACAGGCAAGTGATTTTGTGTTTAATAATTCACCTTTATTGAATGCCTATAGGGCCATTGCAACAATGAATCACATACTAAGCAACAGGAAAAAAAAAAAAAACTCTTAGGCCGGGCGCGGTGGCTCACACCTGTAATCCTAGCACTCTGGGAGGCCGAGGGGGGTGGATCGTTCTGAGCTCAGGAGTTCGAGACCAGCCTGAGCAAGAGCGAGACCCCGTCTCTACCAAAAAATAGAAAGAAATTAATTGGACAACTAAAAATATATATATAAAAAAAAAATTAGCTG
Organism: Indri indri; assembly: GCA_004363605.1. Classification (NCBI taxonomy): domain Eukaryota; kingdom Metazoa; phylum Chordata; class Mammalia; order Primates; family Indriidae; genus Indri; species Indri indri. Next base: position 21,071 of record RJWJ010026154.1, read on the forward strand.
GGCATGGTGGCGCATGCCTGTAGTCCCAGCTACTCGGGAGGCTGAGACAGTAGGATCGCTTGAGCCCAGGAGTTTGAGGTTGCTGTGAGCTAGGCTGACGCCACGGCACTTGCCCCAGGCAAGAGAGTGAGACTGTGTCTCAAAAAAAAAAAACAAAAAAAAAAACCTCTTAAGAAGTAGAGGTTGTGCAGGTCATATTCAGTAACACCACTGCAATGTAGCTGAAGCAAAGACATAGAACTTTGAAAGCTTTCTAAGTCCGTGGAAATTAAACACTTCTAAAAGAAAATCAAAATCAGAATTACTGACTTTTTGGAACTAATGTCAAAAGAGTATCAGATCAAAGCCTCTGAAATGTGGCCAAAGGTATATTCATTCAGAAGAAAATTCATAGTCTTAAGAATGTATTTTAAAATCAATTAAGGAAGATGAACATCGAATTAAGCAGTCAAGAAAAAAACCACAAAATAACAAAAAGACAGTGGGATGAAAACTGAATGAATGTGGGGGTTTTTTTATTTGAGACAAGGTCTCACTCTGTTGCCCAGGCTGGAGTGCAGTGGCACAATCATAAACCCCTGGGCTCAAGCAATACTCCTGCCTGCCTCAGCCCCCTAAGCATCTGGGACTGTAGACATGCACTTCCACACCTGGCTAATTTTTTTTATAGAGATGAGGTCTCACTATAGGCTGCTCTCCACTCCTGGTCTCAAGCAATTCTCCCACCTCAGCCTCCCAAAGTGTTGAGATTACAGGCCTAAGCCACAGCCTCTAGTGAATATTTAAACAAAATAAAAAATATACAGCACGGGAATAAGAAAAGTATGGGGGAGACTCTTAATTCTAAGAAAATAATATGTACTTTATACCAGTAAGTTAGAAAATGTAAGTAAAATGGCTGACTGTCCAAAAAGATGTGGAGTTCCAAAACATGGAAGAAGAGGTGAATAGCTCAGGGAGACTCAACAGTTTGACAAATATTTGCTTCCAGCTGAGGACTGGGACTAGATGGTTTTACAACTTGAGTTGTAGCTAACCCTTCAGAGTGAAAATAAAAGGTCTCCGAAACCAGGCTGTGAGCACTGTAATGGTGGGGACTATTGCTTTATTCACCAATATATCCCTAGCTCCTGGCTAAGCACCTGGCACAGAGTAAAAACTAAATAAAAATTTGATAAGTGACTGTAAAGGGAACATTTCATTAGAGAATTTTTTTGTATGTGTATAATTTTCAGAAAAAGAAAGATACATTTTTAATAAAAACTGAAAACATTTCTGGACCAGTATTCATTTTTAGAGCCCCTTGAATATAGAAGTGAAAATTTACTCATCAAAACTTGTATTTAATTTTATAAAAACTATTTCCTAGATGGGTATTATCTCTTATTAAACAACTAATAAAATATGTGACATACAATTATACATTTAAATCACAGAAAGACAACCAATATCTTGACGTACATGAAGACAAACTGAAGGAGACAAACATTAAATATATCCAAAATAACTAAACAGACCTGGACTTTACTTATAAATTGCTTAACTAGAAAAGGAATTAGTATTTAAGAAATGTTTTCACTGATGAAAAAAATAAACCTAAGAAAACCAGTATATAAAAAGATGATGATTTACAAAGCTAATACAGCTCTTAGTTTTAGTTCTTCTGTACCCTAAATAGGTTCATACTAAATGAAAATAAAATCCATCAAGGTGTAAAAAAGAAATTCAGTTACTCAAGTATTAGAAAGAACTTCATATTCTTTAAATTTATTCCCAGAATTGTGAATTGACTTTTTAAAAAATAATTTACTAAATTAGCTGGACATGGTGGCTCACGCCTGTAGTCTCAGCTACTCAGGAGGCTAAGGTAGGAGGATCACTTGAGCCCAGGAATTTGAGGTTGCTGTGAGCTAGGCTGATGCCACGGCACTCTAGCCCGAGCGGCAGAGTGAGACTCTGCTTCAAAAAAATAAAAATAATTTACCAACTACTCCCTAAGGTTATTAACAATAGCAGGTAATATTATATCATTTGTTTCTCCTATTGCTTTTGTCACTATAGTACAATATAAAACCTCCAATCCAGTATTTTATGGTCCTGGTTTTTTTTTTTTTTTTTTTTTTTTTGAGACAGAGTCTCACTCTCTTGCCTGGGGTGAGTGCCGTGGTGTCAGC
>RJWJ010026155.1:0-23202 GCA_004363605.1 Indri indri
TGTGTGTGTCAGCACGTGCCGAGTGTGGGCGTGGGCACTGCGTGGCCAAGCAGCTGCTCAGTCTGTTCGTTTTCCCTGAGCTTGTCCTTTAGAGTCTGGGTTTTTGTCAGTAGGCTTGCCTGACCCTCGAATGCTAGTTGGAGGTGGTCAGAGTTCAGAATGCAGAGTCAGGAGAGGGTTGTATTAGAGGATGCTCTGCTTTCCCTCTTGTCCTGGTGTCAGTTCTCTGTAGCAGTCAGTGATGTCCAAGGTCATAGTAGGAACAAGAATAAGCACTGCTGTTTCTTTCTATGCACCATGCTCTGTGTCAAACTCCCTGTGTGTAGTGTCTCTTTCCTCCCACAACAATCCCATAAACATGACGGTAAGCCTTTCCCGTTAACCGAGCACAGATATACTGGGCACTAGGCTAAGCCCTCTACTCACAATATTTTGTCAAATGTTCCATAATCTTGTAGAAAGGTATTATTGTCCCTACTTTACAGATGGGGAAACTGAGTCTCACAGAGGCTAAGAAATGGACTCTGGTTACCCAGTTAATAAGCGAGTCTGTGTTTGGTGGTGGTCGTTTTTTACTTAGCAGCCTGGCTTTCTTGCTGGTGGGCGTGCTGGCCTAGCATCTTTTGGATTTTGGCTGGCTGATTTTTTCTCTCCACAAGCCATGATATTGAGGTCACCTTGCTGTCATTGACGGGTGGAAACAAACCACCTGCAATTCTTATTTATTTGTTTTCTTCTTACGATTATTTTTTTTTTCCCACAAAAATAATTTCCTGTGTTGGTCCCATTCTCCCCAAACAGCATAAATGATTTAGCTACCTGGTGAGCCTCAGCAGCTGCCACGGGCTGACAGGGGAGTTGCAAAGTTGAAATCGTAATGATGGGAGCCTCTGGTGAGCTCTCTGCCCCGCTGGGGGTGGGAGCGAGAACAAGCCCATCATAAACTCACGCCGCCGACAATTGACATAGCAGGGGATGGGTTTCTCCCTTCAGTGGGTTCTGCGTTTCCCCTTCATTTCCCTTTTAAACTGTTAGAGCATATTAAATGAGGGTTCGCTCCCTCAAGGACTGTTTGAATCTCTTACATTTCTTTTGGTTATTCATTCCTGCGGGTTGGTTGTTTTATATTTATTTTGGGGGGAGTGGATCGGGTAGTGTTATGGATAGTTAGGAGGTAAGAGAGAGTTTTATTATTACACTTTATGCTAAATAGCAAAAATAAATGAGGTTAGAAGCTCTCTGGCTAAAGTCATCTTTTCTAGCACTTATAACACTGACCATTTTGCTGGCCTCCAACAAGTGATTATTCTAGTAACCGACACACATGGTGTGCGTTATTTAGGGCCAGCTTTAACTCCAGGGTTTTGGCTGATGCGAACTTTCCAAATCAAGCATTTTGCCAGAAGTGACAAACCTCCTTTCCCAGGGTGCAGCAGATGTTTACGGGGGGACGGGTGGCTTCCTGCGCCCTCCCTGTCCCACCAGATCTTTTCTGCCAGGCCAGCGTTCCCTCAGCGTCCCTTCCTGCTCCCCATCCCCACCCCCAGGCGTAAGCATTCCCCACCCACATGAGTTGTGTTGTTGTTGTTTTTTACTGTACCCAACCTCAAATAACTCCTTTCCTTGAGAAGTCCTGTCTGGCCCGATAAGACAAGGGCGGCCTCCAGAGACTTCTCTTAAAAAGATTCAGCATGTCCATTTATGTTTCTGAAAAGCCTTTGCACATGTTAAAAGTTTCTTTGTGCAAACATATGTCAAAGAATGTTTTCTTAGGCTTCAAGACTGTATTTTTTGGCCAGAGGGAAAGTATTGTCTATATGCTTTATAGTCTGAAATCTGAGATAATCTTTGTGTGATCAATAGCTTGTTGGTTTAGTTCAGCCACATCTTCAATAGTGTCAACTCCAATTAAATTTGCAGTTCAACTCTGCCATTTCCCCTGGGCTCCCTGAGTTGTCCCTGGTACCCTGTGTTCAGAGCTGGCAGTATGGTCAGTCCCTCCTTGGCAAGAGGTTTCAAGGTAATCCCGGTGTCGAGTGAGACTGGGGAGGGCCAAGAAGTGAAGGGAGCATTTCCACTGTGACCCTGGTATTGGCTTCCGGAGAGCAGGAAATAGAAGATGGAGTTTTGAACAGAGACTGAAAACAAAAACCCTGCGTGTTCTTCCCGCTTCTTTGTGACCAGTGTTAGTTTCAGACTGTTTTGAGCTGGAATCCTTGGACAGATTCAGAGACAAGCTGCATGGCACATTCTGAGATTTTCCCCTCCTATGATGGAGACTCATTTACAAGTGCTTTTGTTTTAAGAGCTTGGACATGTGAACCTTTTGGGGAAACCTTTAATTATTACATTCATTGATCAGGAAAATGGAGAGGCAGGTTCTGAAGCAATCATCCGAAGGCTTAAATGACTGATTTCTTTTTATAAAAACCAAAATCGTTTGGGCTGATACTCTAAGCAATGGTGGGAAGAGGTCACGGTGGCCTATTAGTCTTGCTGCATCCAGGCATCCAGTTTTGGCCTCTGATTGCTTGGTTGCTGTTTCAACAGACCCGTGTCATGGAGGCAGGGATATTCAGGGCCTGGGAAATGGCAGAGGCCCTGAGGAACCAAGTGACTTGCCCAGGAGTCGCAAACACTAGCAGACAAAATGAAGCACATGAGTGTGGACCCTGGAACAATCCATCTAGGGGCTGAGACCATTGGATGTTCCATCTTTCCTTGAGATCCTTGCAGGTGGGGGGTTTGGGGGTGAGGGGTGTGTGGAAAGCTGAGTAGGTACCACCAGGGCTTTTAGTGACTTTGCTGTTGGATTATTTAAAAGTCAAAACCTTGGTGTGAAATAGTCAGAGAGAAAGAAGTTGGTAATTGAAGAAAGACTCTACACATTAAAGCCAGGCAGGTGCAGCCGAACAGCACACACGTCAGCCTGGCATTCTGAAGAAGAGAGACCAGGAAGGAGTGAACAAACACCTTTAAACGATTGAAAATTGGCAACTTATTTCCCTTATTTCTCTTTAGTCTCCACTCGTTTTCAGAGTTGAGGTGGAGGGGACACATGCACTGAGGTGATAGCATGCAGCAGGGCTGGCTTCAGCAGGTGGAGCCACGCGACCTTTCGTTTGTCTCCTCTTTGCTGTGAAATCACCTGAAAACGGCATCCTGCGCCGTGTGGATCTATTTTCACAGTGTTCGTTGCCTTGAGCCAAGCAGTTGAAATGAGCTGTAGGAACAGAAACACTCTGTTGCTCTGCTGTTTCTGTGCAGGAGTTTGTCATCGACACGCCGTGCGAGAACGCCGAGAAGATGTATATCGGAAACGCCATGCACGGGAATTATGCGGCGGTCTTTGCCCAGCTCATCATAAATGGAAGATCTCAAGGTTTGTCACCGACACAGACAGCCAGAATAATTCTCTTTACTGGTACTATTTTCCAGTGGAAACCCACTATGCAGAGCTATTTTTATCTTATAGAAAATTCAGTACTAACTTTATCTCCTAAATATACATGTTGCTAAAATTTATTATTACATTTCGACATCACACGCTATTATGTGCAGTGCATGGTTGTGGAACTGAATGAATTTGGGGATCGAAATAATTTTATTCAGTTCCAGGAAATGAAGAAAGCTTCATTCCTGTCTTTAGAAAGGACAGCTCACTAGTGATCTCTATGCCTTCCTTAGGGCCACACTGTTTCATCGTTCCTGTCCGGGATGAAAATGGAAACTTGTACCCAGGAGTGACAGCTATTGATATGATGTACAAAGAAGGTGAGTCTCTAGGTGAGCCCTCTCCTGGGCTCATTCACACCTCCCACCTGCTCCCGCCCCACCCAGGGAGAGTCTGACCTAACTCACCTCACTGGGATAGTGCAGGCAGAGACGACTTTCCCTAGAGAAGACTCTGACTTTGCAGCCTCATTTGGAGTCTTTATGTGGACCTGTTAGAGGATGTTGCAGGTTGCCATTTGCGGATGTGCATTGGTCTCATTTTCTCCCAGCTTCTCAAGTTTCCTAGTAATGAGGCAGTTTTGCCCTGAACGCTGTTCTGTCTTCTCTCTCCTTCTCAGACTTTTGGACTCTTACAGAGCAGCTGCAGCCCTGTCCTCGGTGACCCTCGGCTGCCAGCCTGGGGTCTGTGTTTGTGAGGCCCTTCATGAGTGATAAGGGTTGACTCAGTGCATTGGTTTTCTAGGGCTGCCATACCACTAACTGGGTGGCTTCGACAATAAAAATTTATTGTTTCACAGTTCTGGAGGCTGGAAGTCCGAGATCAAGGTATCGATAGGGTTGGTTCCTCCCAAGGGTGGTGAGGGAAGGATCTGCCCTAGGACTGTCTCTGTGGCTTGTAAATGGCCACCTCACATTGACCTGGTGCTCTCCTTGCATACGTGTCTATCTCCCAATTCCCCTGTCTTACAGGAACACCGGTAGATTAGGGCTCAAGCTAATGACTTCATTTTAACTTGATTACCTCTGTGAAGACTCTGTCTCCAAATAAGGTCACATACACAGTTGGAGGGGTTAAGACCTCAACATATGAATTTTGGAGGAACACAATTTAAGCCATAAGACTCAGTGAGATTAGGCCATGCCTTGGCCTCCAGTGGCCCTCCTTGGCCAAGGTCAAGCCAAGCCAAAGAAGGGAGCTAGGAGATTAGGAAAAAAGGAGAGAAGAAAGAGTGGGAAGAGAAGAGGGAAGGAGAAGCCAGTCATTTGGCAGAGCGGGGTGGTCTCATCCCAGCCTCCTCAGTGGTTACCGACCACTGCCGTGGCTGCAGGTGGGTCTGCAGGGACTTTAAATGCATCTCCCAGGGGTGACGAGTTCCTGGCTGGGCTGGCCCCATGAAAGCGCCTCTTGTGTCAAGTGTTGCTGAGAGCAGAGGGACAGGCTGAGCTCTGTGAAGTTGTGCCAGACATTGAAAACACTGGCAACGGTGGAAAGTCTGCTCTGGTGTCCTTGTGAGCTCCTAAATGCAAGTGTGTCCTTGTCAAGGGTGATGTTCTAAAGAAAGGCACTTAACTAAAGATAGATTTTTTTCCCCCCTAGATTAAATCTCCTTAAGTGTTCCTGAACAAAGAGTAGACCCCAGACTCTGACTGGTGTCTTTAGGCAACGGGTCTGGCAGATTTCAGGACCCCCCTCCCTGCCTCCACTGCCGCCGTCCTTGTGGCCGTTTTCCCTGGGCTCGTGGCCATTTGCTCTCACCAGCTCGCCCTGTGTGCTGAGCAGGGGCACTGGCGTGGGGAGGGACTTGGGCTCTGCATTCCTGGGGAGAGCAGGTCGGCTTCCCTGCCTTCTGTCTTCAGCTTCCCATCCTTTCAGTTGCTTAGAACTTTTCCTTTCTGAGTCACAGTCACTGCTCTGGAGGCAGGGTTGCCCTCGCCAGATCCCTGGAGCACGCAGGCTGCCCAGAAGGAAAAGCATGTTCTTCTCCATTCTTTTTAGGGAGGAGTGGGAAAGGTGGGCTGAAGAAACAGGCACAGGAAACACAAACATCCCCACCCCCTACTGCAAATAAAAAAGCATCAACAATTCTAGAAGTAAAACAAAAGGCTTTGCATTTTAGTGGAGACAGGCATGGGAAGTAGCAGGGAGAATATTTCTGATGCTGCATAGATTTCCCCCTTTCTGTTCTTTCCAGGTCTGCAAGGTGTGGATAATGGGATTTTAATATTTGACAAGGTTCGGATTCCAAGGGAGAACCTGTTGGATAAGTGAGTAGTTTCTCCTTCACTCAGGTCAATGGTGCAGATGATCTCTCTGCTCCGCTAAATTGGTCTTGTTCTTGAGTCCCATTGGCTGCATGTCAGGTGGTCTTCCCCTAACCACCTCTATAAGATTACCGACAACTAACTGGAAAAGGTAGATAAGCAAACAAGAAAAATTTAAAATTATTCAACATGCTGTTGCCCAGACGTAATGATTATTACACTTCAATGTACATCTCTCCTCCTTGCCGATATGTCTAAAGAGAGAGAGATACTGGATTTTTACCAAATGAGATCCACTGATAGATTCTGTTTTTTTAATAACTTGTCATTTCCATTTAACATGATATATATCAAATGTTTTTATGCAACAATATATACACATATGCATCATCATTTTTAGTAGCACTATAATAGACAAATAAATGATTATATATAAAAGTTATATAATTAATCCCTTATATTACTGGGCATTTAGTTTTTTTCCTTTTTTTATTTTGCTGTTATAAACAGATCAGTGCTAGTGCTGCCCTTGTGGGTGGTAGGAGCTAAGGCATCTTCCAGGTGTGTTCTGGGGTTCATGATGCTCTTTGCAGAAGCTAAGAAACACCAAGTTTCTTTAATTCTTTCAGCAGCGTTTCACTCTCCGATAAAAATTCTGAACTGCAGTCATATTTAAATCTGTGACCAAGCCAGCAGTTGGGGAGTACATAACCAGCTGTCTCCCTGCGGATTTTCCTTGAACACTTTACTCCTTTTGGTTGCCTGTAAGTTCTTGCCAGCAGATAAATGTGGTAGTAGATGCCAAAAATTTGAGAAAATTGTATGGGAAACAAACTTAAAATGGACCAAATTCTGTTTAACTTTTTCCTCCTGTGAATTGGTAGGAAATAAAATGGAAACAACAAAAGCCTCTTTGCAGTTATCTTGGTGGGTGCTGAAGCCCCCTAGACCCCCTCGGGAGCCACCAGTGCTCCTGACAGCAGATCTGAGGACCACTAGCCCTCCCCAGAGCTGTCTGCACATTTCCCGGTCACTTGTCAGCATCACCGCACTCCGGGAAATGGGGAAGAAGGAAGGAAAGCCACAGATGGGGAACTCCTTCTACCGCAATGCCTTAATGAGATCTTGGCCAGTGCTCTGGCAGATTCTGGACCTTCTAGCTGAGCATGCATTCAGTGCACTAGAGACTGGAGAGTCAGAGGCAATGAGAAAGAAAAATGATGGTGAGTTACGTTGTTTGCAGAAGATATGAGGATATATAGAGTCATTCTTTGAGAAGCAAGATTTGATCACAACATCATTCAAGCTGCCCTCCCCCCCCCCATACTATGGAATATTAGGAGCAACACAGGAGTTTAGAGGTTTGTGGGAGGAGCCCTAATTTTGGGGTGTTGGTTTATCACTTGATAAAGAGTGGACCGGTAAATAGATGTACAGATTCAATGCAATCCCTGTCAGATCCCGGCTGCCTTTCTTTTTGCAGAAATTGAGACGGTGATCCTAAGATTCATATGGAAATGCAAGAGACTCAGAGTAGCTAAAACAATCTTGATAAAGAACAAAGTAGGAGGACTCACATGTGTGATATGAAAACTTACTACAAAGCTACAGTAATCAAGAAGGAGTGGTGTTTGTGTAGGGATAGGTATGTGGACAATGGAATAGAATGAGGAGTCTAGAAATAAGTCCTCACATTTATGGTCAACAAATACTCATCTTGAGTGCCAAGACAATTCACTGGGGAAAGAGTAGTCTTGTCAACAGATGGTGCTGGGAAAACTGGATATCCATATACAGAAGTGTGAAGTGGGACCTTGACGAAAACAGATGTAAATTTTTGTGACCTCGGTTTAAGCAATGATTTGTTAGATGTGGCACCAAAAGCACAACTAAATAAAGAAAAAAATAGATAAATTGGACTTCATCAAAATTAATAACCTTTGCACATCAAAGTATACTATGAAGAAAGTGAAAGGCAACCCACAGAGCGGGAGAAAATGTTTGTAAATCATATATATCTCAAGGGTGTAGGATCCAGGATATAAAAACATCTATTATAGTCCAAGAATAGAAAGACAAATAACCCAATTTAAAAATGAGCAAAAATCTTAACAGATATTTCTCCAAAAAAGATATACAATTAGCTAATAAGCACATGAAAAGACACTTAACATCACTGGTGCTAGGAAAAAACAAATCAACATCACAATGTAATACCATTCTGCACCCATCAGGATGCTGTAATAAAAGAGGCAATAACAAGTGTTGGGGAGGATGTAGGGAAATCAGAACAGTCATACATTTGCTGGTGGGGGTGTAAAACAGTGTCAGCAAAGGGAAAAACAGTTTGGCAGTTCTTCGAAAGTCAACATATGACCCGGCAATTCCCCAACTCCTGGATATGCATGAAAACATTGTCCACAAGAGAGTTAGAAACATATGTCCACACAAAAACTTGTTCACAGACGTCCATAGCATTATTCATAATAGCCCCAAAGTGAAAACAACCCAAATGTCCATCAACTGATGAAAAGGTAAATAAAATGTGGCAAATCCCTACAATGGGATATTGCTCAGCCGTAAAAAGGAATGAAGTACTGTCACATGCTACAACATGGATGAACCTGGAAAACATCATGCTAAGTGAAAGAGCCAGACCACGAGACCACAGGTCCACCTATGTGACTTGTCCAGAATAGGCAAATCCATAGAGATTGTAGATCATGGTTGCCAGGGGCTGGAGAGTGGGGAGAATGGGGCGTGACTGGTAATGGTGTGGGGTAACAGTTGCACAAGTTTGCGACTATACTAAAATCCCATGAACTGTATACTATAAAGGGGTGAATTTTATTGTATGTGAATCATCGCAATTTTAAAAGGTGGGCCAGTGTGTGGCCTGCACACTCAGGCTCTGGTACTGTTTTAATGCCTCTCTCTCGTGGAAACCACTACCTCCCATGAGGCACGCCTTGCTCAGCATCTCCTGGGGAGGCGCCTCCGCCCCCACCCTTACCCTGCTTTCTGTCTCATGGTGTAGGTTCCAGGATGGGGACATCTGTGTGCTTCCCTGTGTGTGCGCGTAGGAGCTGCCCGACTTCATTTCCAGTGGTGCCACGTTCTGCTTTTTTGTTAACCTCCACCCCTCTTTTCCACAGGTTTGGTTCTGTGGCTCCAGATGGACAGTACCATTCACCTATTAAGAACAAGAGCGAAAGATTCAATGCGATGCTGGCAGCACTGACTCCTTCAAGATTAGCTTTGACTTTCCAAACCATGGGTGCCATGAAGGTAGTTGACTCTGATTTTAATTTACCTCACTGTTAACTCTCTGTGTGAACCAGGGATGGGTAACAGTTCCAGGAGCTGAGCTTCTGAGCCTTGGGTGGTGTATATGGCCAGGGTTACCGGGTAAGTGCTGGGAGTGCCAGGGGGCCATATGCAGGGGACATTTCTGCACCCTTAGGATGAGATTCCATCCATCCGCATCCCCCATGTGTGTGTGAGTCACGGTGCTGGAGGACGGGTGTGTGGTAACATAGCCATGAAAGATGGCGCAGGGAGAATGGGTTGTTGAGAGCAAACACATCTGCTGGAACAGAGCTGGCTCGGTCATGCCTCGTCTGGGTTCTTTGGGAGTGTTGATCCTCACGTGGCTGTTCAGGGTGTGACACTGACCATCGCAGGCTGGAGTCCACGAGGCCAGACCTCCAGACACCATCTCTGCCCTCTTCCCCCACCCTCCCCATAGCAGTTTGGAAAGAGCCACCTGGAGAGCGAAGCTGTGGAAGGGCCTCCTTCTCCTCCCCAGGGCTCCACCCTGTTTGTTCTTGGAGCCCTCTTTGCATGGGGGAAAAAGCCTGCTTTAAGCTCTGCTGAGCCTGGGGAAGCTGGAAGAAAAATTAAGACTTCCTAGGAATATACATTGTGGCTCGAGTCCAGCTTTTCCATCAAGAAGGAATAAATTTCATTCACCTGACTCCAGGCCTGACATCAGCCTGCAGTTGTCTGAACAGCAGGAAAATTGGTCTTTACTGGTTTCTACCGGGCCTGCCACGCTGCACAGGCAGCCTGCCCTGGCCCAAGCTTCCCCCAACAGTGCTCTGCCCAAGAGTGGGCACAGTTGTGACACAGTACATTTGTGCGCTTGGTCCTCAGTCCACGACCTCGTGCCTGCCCTGGGCCCCACCTGGTTCCTGTGCTTGTTTTGTGGTGGCTCTTTCAGCAGGGTGAGGTGGGTGTTCAGGTCTGCAGTCCCATGTCGAGCTGGTCCCTTAGCCAAACCATCTGACCGATGAGGCCCCTGAGAGCCTTGTGGTAAAGGCGCTAGCATAGACGGCATCAAAGTGCTGAGAAAAACTGGGTCTTCAAGTCTGGGATAGAAATCATTTCAGCCATATTCAGGACCCCAGAAAGAGGCAAAAAGAAAAGCCTAGAATTGGAGCCTACAATTACATCAACAAGAAGATGGGGTAAACATGTGACTCAGGGTTATGTGTGGCTGTGACAGCAGTCTTTGCACAATATCCCCTCCAATCGCAGCAGCCTTCAACCAGTCCTGACCGAGGGGCCCTCCGAGCAGAGTGCTGGGCACGTATAAAAGATGTGCGTGGGTCAGGGGCTGGGCAGGCTGCCAGGAGCCCTGTGCTCCTGCAGTTTGGGAATGGGCGATGGTGCGTGGAGGACGTCTATGCAGCCAGCAGCCCTACACGCTCACTAAGTCTGTGGTGGAGGTGTGCAGGGCAAGGCGTGGGGTGGTGCCAACAGAGCAGGGGTGAGGGCCTTCCCTGAGGGCCTTGGTTTTAAATATCACCAGCTCTGGAGCGGTGTAGGGGTGGGGATTGGGAGAGGAGACAGCAGGTGATTTTTAAAAGGCTCCTAGTCTCCTTTCTGCTGAATATTATCCAGGGCCAGCCCCTGGATAATATTTGCATTTGCATCAGTTCCTTCTTGGGCATCTGATGTGTGCATACTTTGTTCCTGGCAACATAGAGGCATGTTCTTCATGGTCTAGAATGTATTAACAGAAAAAAATTAAAAATGTATGAAAAACATAGAGACATGATCATGATCGTATGCTCTGACGTCAGAAAACCCTGGGCTCAAGTCTCATCCCATACGTGAGCAGCCCTGGGGCCGTGGGTGAGTCAGTAGCCCCTTCTAAGCCTCAGTTTCTTCATCTGTAAAATGGGTCTTACAATGGTGTTGAGGCCTGAGTGAAGGGAAGGGTGGGCCGTGCTGGCACACAGCGAATGTGCGGTAGCTCGGAGCTGTTACTGGAAGTGACGCTTGTTGTTACTGCTGCTGCTGCCATTGCTGGGAAGAGAGGAGTTGCCTATAGGGAAGGAATAATGTGCTTTTCCGTGAAACAAGTGCTTGGAATCCCGGCCTCCAGGTAGCAAGGCACTCTGAAATGTTTCGCAGAGGTGCATATCCTTTGGATTCCTGGGTGTCTGAAGCAAACCACGGTAACCAGGAACCAGAACCTGCCCTGCCCATCCAGACCTTGCCAGGCATTGGGGTTGCCAGGCAATGGGGAGACCCCCACACAGAGGCTGATGGGCACTCAGACCTTGCGTGGTCCGGGCATCCTGCCGGACAGCGACCCGGGCTGCTGTGATCTCATTGTGAGCGTCTCTCGCGAGGATGATCTCACCGGCCCTCTTGGCAGCTCCTCCTGTGCTATGGCTCAAACACATGACATATGTTTTCCCTGCTGAAACCTAAGACGGTCCTGCTCGTTCTGCTCTTGCTGATGAGTGGAAAAACGGATCCCTTTCTCCTGCGTGCATTCCTTATATATTAGAAAACTGTCACCGCGGCTCCCCATGGTGATACTCACTCAAGGCTGAGCGTGCCCAGTCCTTTCAAACTTTGCCCAGATGTCTTATTTTTCATGGTTATCTTTCATTTCCTCAAGACTTTCAGATTTTCTCTTAAAGGGTTGCCATAATAGCCATCCTCTAATTTGTGTCCAAAATGCCAAGCCAAATTAAACGATCAGCAAGCACACAAGGAACAGGACACAAAGATGGGAGGTGGGGGCTCGAGAGAACTCTGCAGACTGCGTAGGGAGGCTGGGAAGACTTTTCAGAAGGTGAAAAGGGTGGCGGGGGCGGGGGGAGTGAGAAATGTAAATGGGGTCTAGCACATCCTTTGGAGTTGATTTTGCAATACTTTAGCATAAGACAAGCTAATCTTTTAAGTTAAGTGCTACACAGTAGCTGGGTCCCATCCCCGGAGTGTCTGATTGAGCAGCTCTGGGCTGGGGGGCAGAATCTACATTTCTAACCAGTTCCCAGGCGATGCTGTTGCTGGTAGGGACTGTGCCTCGGGAAGCCCTGCACAGAATAGACGGGTACAGTTGTAAATACTCGGCACCGTCCCAGCCCTCTCTGTGGTCCCCAGGATCAAGGCCCAAGTTCTCCTCCTGCCTCCAGGGCCGCACGTGACCCCTTACACCCCGCCCCCTGGCCACTGTCAGCCCTCTGTCCCACTGGTGTCATTTCCTTCTCTCCCCTGAGCCACTGTGGCAGGGGACGGGGCGGCACTGCTGCTGGGCTGCCTGGGTTGTCCCCTCATTTTGCATGGTTATTTTTCATGTACATTTCAGAGCTCATACAACTGTCCTTTCTTTAGAAAGGCTGCAGCCTCTGTGTGGTCCGTCTGTCACCTGTTCCCAAGGCACTGGACCCCCCTTGCAGCATTTAAACAACGAATGCTGTAACAGGTGGTTCTGTCTCCTCTGCAGCTGGGGCCCTGCAGTCTCACTCACTGCTGGGTGTCCAGCATCCCACAGAGCGGGGCGTGTAGTAGGCACACAGCAAACAGGAGCCAAAAGAGCGAATGAGGAATGAGCCAGGGTTCCCATCTGAAGCCCTGGGCGTAGCTCTTGGCAGAGGGAAGTCCTCCATACGTGTTGGTTCTTGTGCCCCCGCGCCCTAAGCCCTCGGTGGGTTTCTGCATTGAGTGGGAAGAAGGATGTTGCTGCCTCTCGGCTCTAACTCTGAGCAGCCCCTCTACCCAGAACCATGGGTCTCCTTTCTTGCTTTCTGTTTGCCTGTCCTAGGCTCTGGTGCTCGTGCGCAGTGCTGTGATCTTACTCAGGAGCGAGGCCTGGCGGTCGGGGCAGGGTGCACTCATGCTGTGCACCAGTGATGCGCAGGGCTGTGCTGCGGGGCTGCGAGGCGAGAACGCATCAGGGCTCCTGGGCTGGCATCTCAGGTGGGTGGAGACACCCCTCAGCCAGCCCTGAGAGACCAAGTGGCCACCCCCAAGTTGTGCAAGCATGCAGGACGGGAGGTGGGCAGCTTGTCCTGTCTCCAGGAGTGGGAGAGAGCCAGAGGGAAGAAACTGGTTTCCAGGGGGACTCTCAGAACTTACGATAGATGCGTGATCTTTTCTGTCAGCGTGCGTTGTTGGATGTGGGTAAAGGGTGTGAGGAAGCCATAAAAGAGTCTCTCCCACCTGTTGATGAAGGTTTGAAATGGGATATCGTGTCCTCAAATGACCTTTCTGTGACCTTCTGACTGTAAGGGCTCATGGAGGATTAGAACAACAAAGGAGGCTGAGGGCATCTGGGTCTCCTCCAGGGACAGCAGGGGCTGGGGAGCTATGGAATATTTTGCAGAAGAGCAGTCACTTACCTCGTGGACACTGCATTTTAGAAAAACTCCCCCGGCAGGAGGGCGTAAGGAGAGGCCAGAGGCAGGCACCGTCCTCCAGAGCCTGCCCCTCTTCCAGCAGTAAAGCGCCGAATAATGAGCATCTCTGTAAGGTCTTGCGTTCCTCAGGGCTCGGCATGGGGGCTGAATTGCTTGGGCTGGTAGCAATGGGAACCCTCTGATGACGAGCACAGTGAGACCACTGCCTCCTTGTCCGGTGTGGCATGGCGGAGGGTGGGGCGAGGGGAGGCCGTGGGTTCTCTGTTGTCATGTCCTGAAAATGTATGGTGCTCACGAGTGTGTGTTTCAGTGAAGTTGATGAGGCAAAGTCCACCGACACGTATTCTATTGACACTTTGTCACGTGTCCCGTCCTCAGTCATGTTCACGGGGAGCAGTGCTGGAGAGTTGAAAGCGGCAGCTCATCCACCTCTGCTGTATGTCTTTACACACGTGTTGCCTGTGCTTTGAGGAAGAAGGATTATGTTGCTCGTCTTGTTCTGCTCGGGCTGACGTTATTCTTTCTTTTGCCTCCACACACACACATGCAGACATGGGGAGCACAGAATCAGGACCTGCTTGATTGCCGGCGGGGACGTCCTGTGGGATGAAGGCTTGAGCCGGGATGATCTCATCTGTGAAATACACACTTCCAGTTTCCCGGTGTGGAAACTTCCTGGGCTTGCCCACCAGAGGGCGGCAAATACCAACAATGACTTGCAGATTCTGTTGACGTTTATTTACTTTTTTGTTTTTAATTTCAGAATATTACAGGGGTACAAATGTTTTGGTTACACGAATTGATTTTGTACAGTTTGAGTCAAAGTTATAAGTGTGTCCGTCACCCGTTATTTACTTTTGTTCTGTAAGAAGTGGCCAGGTTTTTGCTATTGTCATCAGTCTATTTAACTTCTTATCAGCTGTGAGTGTTGATTTTTAAAAAGTGTCAATATAAGAACAAGGCACAACAGCTGAATCACTGTCCGGGTCAGTACCAAGATTGAAAATAGGATGCAGAGTTATTCTGATGACTCTTCAGGATATAATTTGACTCATGAATGTCTTAAAAAAACATGTTTGCAGCATTTTGGGTGGGTATAAAATAGTTAAATAATTTTTTGTGGTGTTTCTGTAGCAGTTTACATTTCAACAACTGAAATTGAAACATTCTTCTTCTAAAAGATACCTCTACTGCCCTTTTCTCCGAAGACCAAAGAGCTAGAGATAAGCAGCACACGGTGTGTGTATTTGAAAGAATTTCCATTTTGAATTTACTTCCATTCTGTGAACACATGTTGAGTGCCTTTGTCTTAGCATCGTGGGCAGTGCTGAGGGGTGACAGAGATAACCTGGAACGTGTTTGCCCCCCAGGGACTCACGGCGTATCCAGGTACCTGAAATACTCCAGCTCTGTGAGGAAGCCTCTGGGGGTTACACTAGCAGGAGGGGAGAGGTGGTGGGTATTGAGAATAACATGTCATAAAGAGAGAGTTGTGGGATTTTTATGGTTGGAAGGGACCTCAGAGATCAGAGCCCAGTGTGTGTCTTTTATAGAAATATTTCTAAATGAGGCCTCTATGTCTCTGGCCCAAACACCCAGGAGTTGGCACCCAGCCCTTTGAATATCTGGGTCATACTCACAGATGGACAGCCGACAGCTCGCAGTGGGGTGAGATTTTCTTTGCTGTAGGAGAAGAAAGTCCTTGGGCATCCCTCCCCATTTGATGTGGCCTGAGAACGTAGATGTTTGTGACCGTGGCAGCATTTCAAGGAGCAGAGCCCCCCGTAACTAAGTCATCACAGGCCACGCAGTCCTGGTGGAAACCCCGGCCTCCTCAAACCCCGGGCTGTGGCCGTGGCAGCTTGAGGGAGAAAATGGTGCTGCTGCAAGTGTAGACTGCTTCCGAGTGCGCCGGGCCCGGGTCCTGCGTGGGAGGGGCGTGCCTTCCTCAGCTCCCGCAGCCCGCTCACCTAGGACAGGTGCCCGGATGCAGCTGGAGGACCTTCACCGCTCCACGGAAGTCCTGTTGGCCGCCCGGGGGGAGCATGGTCTTGCCACCCAGAGGGTCAGATATGGATGATCGATGACTGGCCTGCTGCCCTTAGGCATTTTTCCACCTGAAACTCGATCTTCCATGTAGCACAGGTGCTCGTGCAGGTCCCCGTTCCTTTCCCTTACCCCCCGACCCCGTGTCATTACTCCTTTCCTTTGCCCCATCCTTTAGTAGATTCCCATAGAGAAAGGCAACCATAGCTCAAGCCATAATCAAATAGTGACTGACTTGTATTGAGTGCTTCTTGTTAAGGGCCCATTTTTGAGCATTTCACAATAATCACTCATTAATCATCACAGCAACTCTGTGAGATGAGTGCTGTCATGGTTCTCATTTTCCAGATGAGAAAACTGAGATATAGCAAGATGTAACAGTTTGTCCAGAGTTTTCTGGGCCTTGTAGTCCTGCAGTCTGGAGTCCAACTGCTACCTAGCACCGGCGCTGCTTTTGTAGTCCTCGGGCGAGCAGGAGGTTCTTTGAGTGTCTGGCAGAAGCCCTGCTCTCTGGTGTTCTTGGCCCACTTTGGTGCACGGTTGTATTTGCTTTGGTTAACCGAACCAAACCAAAGATTTAAAAAATTTGTTGTCCACATTTAAAAATGTGGAGATTCCACCCAGACTGGGATTTGGCAGATGCCAAATAGTTAGTGGCTGGGCCAGAATCCAGGCCTCACTCCCCACAGTGACCTGGGACTTGATTTAATTTTCAGCGGCACTGCCGGCTCTGCCTGAGCGCCGCGTGTCACTGTCGTCCTGAGCGTCTGTGTGCCGGGAGCAGGCGCGGGGAGGGGCGGAAGTCGGTCTGGCCTTTGCACTGATGTCCTTTTATGGGGAAAAGGGCTGTTTATAATGAACATTTATTGAGTGTGTCTAGTGGAATTTTCCTTTGTTGAGCTCAGTCCAACAAAATGATTTTGAATACCTCTGCCTACTACAATGACATTTAATAAGCCAAAAAAAAAAAAAATGTTCACACGTCCTTAGATCAATTTTAAAAAGTAAACTGGGCCATTTAAATTTGCCTCCACAAAGCCCTTATAGGTGTTAAGAAGAGTAGGGAAATGATGGTTACTGGAATATTTGTGTTCTCTCTACTTTAGACATTTCTACGTCTTTGAGATGAAAGATGAGAGTTTAGTTCATGTACACAACACCCCACCTATGTCCCCCCTTTCAATTTTTTTCTTCATAATTTTTGATTTTTACATTATTATTTTTAATTTTCCCAAGGATTACCGGATTACCTATAAATACTCTTTAACCTCCACTCCTATCCTAACAACTAAATTTCTTACCTCCTTTCCATCCACTCCCCACTTTTAATCAGCTAAGTACTTTTATATTGTCAAGGCTGAGAACAGTTTTTTTACGCTTTCTTCTGTAACCATCACCTGGCTTCTGGACTTTAGATTACATTATTAAGGCCAGGGCTAAGAAGTACTGTTCACTGTAGAACCATGTAGTGTATGAAGATCATATTCTTTCGCCATTGATCCAATGTCAAAATACCTTTATCCTTTGAACAACAATATTTCTAGCATCAAGTTCAAATGGAATCACTTTTTTATACTCTGTAAATTATTCAAAATCGTGTCAGGTTTTTGCTTCCTCGATATTTATTAATAATCGTATTTTATTTCTAAAGGTTTTTGGTTTCTCCTGGAGTTTCCAATTACCTTTCTTTTTTCTTGTTGGGAGAAGACGCCTGTGCCTTCATCGCCATCGTAGTGATCTCTTCCAGCTTCTTGATCATTTCATCTGTCGTGGAATCATGTGGAATCCATTCCCCTATTCTCCTGGAAGGTCTCGCAGAGCCCACTGATTTCTTGTTTTAATTTTGATCACTTGTTTCTAATCCTGATGTATAGCAGTCACCATCTAAGTGTTTTTCTTTTCACTAGATTTCTGGGAGTAGTTCAGCTTTCTCTTAGATCCCCTTATGTTTTTGGTTGATTTTTTTCTGGTTTTGTTGCCATAGCAGACAAGCACTCCCAAGCTGTGGGGAGCCTGCAGGGGAAGGTTCTCCTGCAGGAGCAGGACTGACCTGGCAGTCAGGGGAGGATGGAGGGCACAGAGGATGGGACGGTGACAGTGGTCCGAGCAGGACACAATACGTGGTGTGTGTGGAGGGCTGGGGGAAAGAATATGACGTATATGCAGGGGCCAGAATGGAGAGGGCCCAGAGCTGAATTGGACGTGAGGGAACAAAGATGACAGCAGGCTTGTCTTCAGTAGCTGTGTGACTTGAACTCATCTAGGGAGTTAAGAAGGGGGATACCTCCTCTGCTCCCAGAGACATGTCCTTAAATAGGCAACTGGCCCTTCTCCACCCTTCACTCCACGCAGCCATGGGTGGAGTGACTTACCTCACTGGGGAGTTTTAGAGCAAGACCGGAGCTTTTGTCATCCTGCTGTCCCCTTCCCCGCTTCCTCAGGGAGCAGGTGTTGAGGGTTGGCCCCAGGGAAGGCTCCTTCCATGAGCACTTCTCCCTGTTCACCACCTCCAGGGCTTTGTGGACAAGTGTGTCTAAGGCTGGACACTTATTAGCAAGACCCTCAGCCACGTCCTCCAGCCTGGCTTGCATGGGTAACAAAGGTCTTAGTTTGGCCTCTATCTTTTGCTCCTTGCTTTATTTCTCCATTTGTACAAGGAACAGGTGGGGTGTCTTGAAAACCTCAATAGAAGGGGGGGTATTGCTCATATATAAAAGGTATGTGCTGCCATGTCCCCTATGGAAAGCACAGCCCGCAGCTCCTGTGAGACTATGTGGCTTTTTCAGATTATCACATGGTTTGGGGTGGGGGAGTCCTGCCACAGCTGTAGGTAATTCCCTCTGGGTCAGGCTTGACCTGAGTTTGGAGAGGCCATGGCTGCAGCAGGAGGAGGTAAACCAAGGAGCAGACACTCGTTGGGGTGCCAGAGGCTTCTGTGGACCTATATTTATTTGCTACTCAGCAGACTTAGGGGTAAGAAGTTCTTGCCTGGGGTACCCAACTGCCAAGGCCAGGCATTGGGAACATCAACTTCAAGAGGACAAGACCTGTGTCTTCTTGGTCACCACTGTCCCCTCTGGACTTAGAACAGGGCCTGGTACTTAATAAGCACTCAGTGAATGGGTGGATGAGTGGATGGACGGATAGATGGATGGGTGGGTGGATGGATGGGTGGATGGGTGGGTGGTTGGATGAGTGAATATAGTGATGAAGACAAGGCGTCTTTGGTGAAGAATAAATCAGTTCAGATCGCAGCTCTATTGAGATCGGGTGTGGATCATTTGGAGGCATTTTAAATGTATAAAGTACTCTGGTATCCCGAACTGAATCTTTAAAAAAAAGAAAAGCAATCATTTTCCATTTCTTATGTGTACATCAAGACCTTTGTTTTATAACCTTAGGACTTGCCCACCCCAGGGTATTTTCTGTCCAGGAAGGTATGTATACGGGCAGAGACCATTTTGTGTTTGTTTCCTGCAGTGCTCACTTGCTCCTTGGCTCACCCTTGCAGATTGCTCGTGGGCGAGCCTCCTGGGTCTGATGACATTGTCGGTGTGACTAGTGTGCTATTCTGGGCAGATGATGCACAGGTCTGGGGATGATCTCCCGTTCTCTAAAGACAGCTGTGTAATAGGATTAAAGCTTCAGAGAGCATCCCTGGCCCAAACTGTGGAGGAACGTGGTTAAGGAGAATTCTATCTGGCTGAAAGAAATTGATCTCATACTCTAGCAATACAGACCCAGTTGTAGCTCCTCAAGCAGGCCACCCTGTCACCTATGGGCTATGCACAGGCTGGCCCCTCTGCTCGTGACTCTCCCTGTCTTCCTGTCTTACTCACTGGTTGTGTCTAGGTGTGGATGTTTCTTCTCCAGGAAACCTCCCTGCCCTTGTGACCGCCCTTCCTGCACGGAGCTCTTGTAGTGCCTTGCTTATAAGCCCTCTGCCCACTTCTCCATTAGCTCCTAGGGGGCAGGGACTGCACACTGCATGAGGCAGGTAGGAGCCCTCAGTAGATATCTGTGACTGAATGCAGCCCTGTGCCCAGCCCATCACAAGCATCTTTGTTCGGGCAAGGTCCAGGAGGAGGGAAGGGAGCCACCAGGTGCTGATGTGTCCTGTGGGCCAGGCTCTTTGCACTCTGTGTGTATGTTCTCAGTCCATGCTAACAGGAGCCCCCATAACCCCTGTTTCACAGCGCAGAAGGCGGAGGCTCCATGAGGTCAGGCAGCTTGGCAAGAGCAAATACCTCATGCAGGGCAGTGTCGTGTTGTGCCCACCCTTGTCCCCACAGAACTCTCTTGTCAAAGACCCTGCATTTTGAGGCTGTGCTGACGAAGGGGTGCTGGACATGTCAGGGCCTCAAAGTGTAGCATCTTAGATTTCTGGAAACTTCCATGCTTCTTGTTCAGGTAGCTGTGCTACCTGTGACCTGTGGGCCGACCTGTCCCATAAGACATCTGGGGATTCGATCCTGTCTCCAGGGTCGTGGTTGATCTTGATGTTTGCTCCCAGGGATATGCCAGGTCAGGTAGTCAGGGTGCGGGCATTAGCTCCAGAGTGAGCCTGTTGGGTCGTATTCTCTTTATTAACTTTCATCTGGCAAGAATGTTGGAGCGCGTCGACTCAAAAATATTTGCATATCTCATTTCTTTGTCTAATTAGTATTGTGAGAATGATGTCCCAGTTTTCATGCTTGAATAAATAACTCGTGGCGAAAGGTGCTAAGGGCTGGCTCACTGTGGCGCTTTCCCGTTCTTATGTTTGCCGTCTCGTCCAAGCTTTGTTTCAACCCACACTCCCGACTTTTCTTTAAAAAGGACTGATCTTGTCAGCGATGATCCCTTTTACTGCCACGGAAAACCTCCTCAGTTCAGAGGGCACCTCTGTCAGTGCTGAAGCATAATTCTGAGCACCAAATCACTAGAGGTGCTTACTATGAAAGTATACTCTATGCCTATACTGTGTTTTTAAAGTGGAATTAAAAGGAAGTGGGGGGTGTTTAAGTATGGCCTTTCGTCTGACTTGACCCCACCTTTGCCTGTGACCTTACAGATCCCTTGGTTTATTCACTACAGCTGGACTAAAGGCATAACCGTGTTGTAAGCTTTGGAGAACGGGACATAGATAGAAGTCCCTTCCCTTAAGGGGTTTTCCATTCTATCGGAAAAGTGGCGTAGACCTGAATGACTCTGCTCTGATGCCGGTGCCCTGGGAGCACATGGAAGCTCGTGACCAGCGAGGGTGCGGCGGCTGAGATGCTGAAGTTGGAGCTCAGCCTGCCTGGGCCTGTTGGGCAGGCACTAGGAAGACGGGCTGCGTTATGGGAGGTGCAAGTGAGGTCAGGCAGCTTGATGGGGCAAATACCTCATGTGGGGCAGTGTTGAGTCTGTCGTGCCCACCCCTGTCCACAGAACTCTCTTGTCAAAGACGCTTCGTTTTGAGGCTGTGCGGGAGAAGGCGTGCTGGACATGTCAGGGCTTCAAAGCTCAGCATCTTAGATTTGTGAAAACTTCCATGCTTCTTGTTTGGGTAGCTGTGCTTCCTGTGACTTGTGGGCCGACCTGTCCCATAAGACATCTGGAGGTTTTGAGTGTGTCTCCAGGGTTGTGGGTGAACTTGATGTTTGCTCCCAGGGATGTCCCAGATCAGGTAGTCAGGGTGAGGGCATTAGCTCCAGAACACTGGAGGGGGTAGTTCCACTCAGTACCTGGAGTGCTGTTTGTTTCTGGGCTTCATTTTTAAAGAGCGACCTGGACAAATGGAGCCGGTCTGGAGACGATCCTTGGGAAGTAAAGGGCTTTGACGTGATGCCGTGCTCGGAACTGCTGCGGCATCTGGGGGTGTTTAGCTGGGAAAAAAGAAGATCTTGGGGAGGAGAGGAGGACAGAGCTTTCCAATAGGCTGGGGCAGCTGGAGGCCCCTGGGAAGGTGGCTTGGACCTGATGATGAAGGGACTCTGTTGCCTTGCTAAAGATTCTGCAGTGTGTCCTGTTGGCAGTGGGTGGCTACGGGTGGTTTGTAAGGAGGGAAGCAAC
The DNA here is from genome assembly GCA_004363605.1 of Indri indri. NCBI lineage: Eukaryota > Metazoa > Chordata > Mammalia > Primates > Indriidae > Indri > Indri indri. Next base: position 21,462 of record RJWJ010026155.1, read on the forward strand.
GAGGTCCCCATGATGCAGGAACACCTTAGTCAGACATGGAGGACACAGAGGAGAATGGGTTTAGGCAGGGATGGGTGTCACACAGGAGGCTGGAGCCTTTGGGAGGCACAGGCTGAGCTAGGTGTGTAGGAAGAGGGAGCTCTGAGAGACTCTGGGAAAAGCCTTCACTTTAAGGATGAGCCAAAGAGGATGGTGGGGAATGCAAGAGATGGGTCAGAGGGGCGAGAGGAACACCAGAGGATCATAGCTTCATGGAAGCCAAGAGGAGAGAATTCCAGGAAGGAACTGCTGGTCGGTAATCCTGGGGTAATCGTCCCCACTTGTTGAAGGATGCTCATTTGTCGAGTGCTGGACATAATGCTGAGAGGTCTACATACATCATTTCCTTTAATTTTTGCAGGAGTTCCACAAGGGAGGCAGTATCATTGATATTCTATAGAGAAGGGGCTGAGGATGAGAGCGTTGGGCATCTCGGGGTCAGTGGAAGACAGAAAGTGGGCTTCGGTGTGAGGCAGGCCAGCTCCCCCGGCTCTATCTCTGCCCTTCTCCGTCTGCTGTGTGAACTTGTACAAATCACATCACCTCTCCAAGCCCCACTCCCTCTTCTCCAAACTGAATACAATGTCCCCGTCTCCTGAGGATGTTGATGGGATTCTGTGAGCCATGGTAACATCTTAGGTGATGCCCTTCCTGCTGCACCTGGCACTCAGGAGTCCCCTTCACAGCCTTCACCATGGTCTTGGGTTATTTCCTGACGTCCCCAAAGCTGTTAAGGGCTGGGCCTGAGCTTTGAACCCAGGTCTGCGTGAGACCATAGCCTGTGTCTGTCCCTTCAATAAGGGAGTTTATGTGGGACCAGAGTTGGATGCGGTGGGGCTGGGAGCAGTGTTTTAGAGGGAGGAGTGACAAAACCATATCTGAGCCCAGGTGGGAGAGGGAAAGAGGAAGGAGAGGGAGAGATTGATGCTGCCAGGGAGTAGAAGTGACCGAAGGGAAGGTCACAAGGGGAAAAGGGATGTGACATCAAACATAGGTAGGGGGATGGCTCTGAAACCAAAGCAGGTAATTCCTCCTCAGAGACAGGAGAGACAGAAAACCCAAAGAGAGGAGAAGGTACAGAGGAATTTTCAAGCAGGGGCAAGAGAGTTGAAGACATTCCAGCAAATGACTCCTGTCCTCCAAGGAATGTAGAGGTGGGGTCAAGGTCTGGGGAGAGGGAGCAAGGGTTGGGTAGAAACTTAGGAAGAGGAGGCTCGGTCTCCACAGCCACTGAGGGTGACAGTGTGGGGAGGAGAGAGACAGGAGGGAGAGGGCTCTTGGGGACCCTTGCACACCTGGTCTTGATGGCATGCCTTGGTCTCACTTATATTTGTGGCAGTGCCAGCAATGCAGAGATGTGGCTTGTACCTGGGGGTAGAAGTAGGAAAATGGGATGGTTGGATTGGCCCAGAATGGGAATTCACCAGTTGGGTCACAGAAGGACAGGGTGTGGCAGTGAGGTGACAACAGCTGGGAAGGCTTTATGGCAAGAATGGTTGTCATACCTCATAAGCTGGGTTCTACCCAAACTGTGACCTTTCTTACTTTCTGGCACTACAAAATGTTCCAGGTTCATCTTGTATTTTCCCTGCTCCAGCCCTAGGATCAATCATTTCCCTAGTTCCTTCTTTTTTTAAGAATAGTTTGAGAAACCAAGATTTGAGTACTAGGTGTTTTCTTTGCTATTGAGATGTTGTTACTT
>RJWJ010026156.1:0-23238 GCA_004363605.1 Indri indri
CCTGGCGCTGCGTGACACCGTGCTGGCCTACTGGGCGGACCGCCACGGCCGCGTCTTCTACAGCGTCAACGACGGCGAGCCGGTGCTCTTCCACTGCGGCGTGGCCGTGGGCGGCCCGCTCTGGGCGCTCATCGACGTCTACGGCATCACCGACGAGGTGCAGCTCCTCGGTAGGTCGGGGCCCAGCTCGGACCGGGCGGAGGTGCCCGTGTGCAAGGATGGGTTTTTCTTTAGTAGGCACAACCACTGAACGGTGGACGCACTTGGCGGGCGTGCGCTAAGCGCTTCACGCATCTTAGCTCATTTATTTATCACAACCACCTGCGGTCCCGATTTACAGAAGAGAACACTGAGGCATGGAAACGGTAGATCGTTAGCGTTACAGAGCCCGGACTGGAACCCACAGGGGTCGAACTGGGACAGGTTCACTCACTCACTCATTCCTCTACACCTCCTTGTTGATTTGCTGTTACTCATTACTTAACTCATTTGCACAGACGTTTATTCATTTGCTCACTCCTTCACTCCATTTACTCACGCTTCCACTTGCACACTGAGTCATTCATTTACTCAGCAGTCAAAGGTAAGCGCTGATCACACCGTGAGTACCTGCACTGCGCAGGCAGTGAGCAGTCAGATGTATCAAACCTCCCACGCTGGGTGCGGTGGCTCACGCCTGGGTTCCCGGCACTTCGGGAGGCCGAGGAGGGAGGATCATCGCTTGGGGCCAGGAGTTTGAGGCTGCAGTGAGCTATGCTTGCGCTGCACTCCAGCTTGGGCAACAGAGCAAGATTCTTCTCGAAAAAAAAAAAAAAAAAAACAGGCCAGGCACGGTGGGAAGCCGAGGCGGGAGGATCGCTTGAGCTCAGGAGTTCGAGACAAGCCTGAGCAAGAGCGAGGCCCCGTCTCTACTAAAAAAAAAAAATAGAAATTAGCTGGACAACTAAAATATATATATGGAAAAAAAATTAGCCAGGCATAGTGGTACGTGCCTGAAGTCCCAGCTACTTGGGAGGCTGAGGCAGGAGGATCGCTTGACCTCAGGAGTTCTAGACTAGCCTAAGCAAGAGTGAGACCCCGTCTCTACGAAAAAGAAAGGGGAAAAAAGAAAAACCAGCCAGGTGTAGCAGTGCACACCTGTAGTCCCAGCTACCCGGGAGGCTGAGGCAGAAGGATCACTTAGAGCCCAGGAGTTGGAGGTTGCAGTGAGCTACAATGACGCCACTGCACTCTACCCAGGGCGACAGAGGGAGACTGTTTCAACAAAAACAAACAAGGCAACTGAACACCCCTCCTCACAACCCCTCACCCCTTAAAAAAAAGTTTAAAAAACAACAAAAACCGGCCCACTGGTAACGGGCTCAGGGTCCTGGGAGGCAGGTGAGTGGGAGCCAGTCCTCATAGAGGCGGCGGCCACCAATGCTGAAACCCTGATGTCCAGCACTCGTAAGCGTAGAAGTCTGCTGCCCTCATGGTGAGACTTTTTTTTTTACTGTTTTAAAAATTGAGGTAAAATTCACATAACAGAAAAGTAACCATTTTAAGGTATACAAATGGGTGGTATACAGTTGACAGCCACCACCTTTATCTAGTTCTAAAATATTTCATCACCCCAAAGGGAAACCTACCCATTAAGCAGCCAGTCCCCATCCTCCCCTCCTCCCAGCCCCTGGCAACCGCTGATCTGCCGTCTGTTGGAGACCCCCGCCCTTGAACCCACAGATGGCACCAGCCCAGCCTCAACTTATGGGCGAGTAAAGGGACAGCAGGTTTCTCAGGGTGTCTGGACACAGGTCTCAGTGTAATCCCCCGGGGATGAAATGCATAGATCTAAAGATTGGTGGGTTTTGGCAGATTCAGGCACCTGTCCGTAATCCCAGGAAGTTTCTGGTCTCCTCTTCTGAGCCAACTCCCCACTTCCTCAGAGGCAGCCACTGTTCTGGTTTTCCACCATAGATTGGGTTAGTTTTGCCTGGTTTTGAACCTTATATAAATGGGATCATACAGTATCTATGCATTTGAGTCTGGCTTCTTTGGGCTTAATATTTTTTTGAGATTCATCCATGTCGTTGCTGTGTGTGTCAGTGGTTTATTCTGTTTATTGTCGAGTAGTAGTCCATGACATGGATTACTGCAGTTTGTATATCTGAATGTTTGGGCTGTTTCTGGTTTTTCAGTCCTGCATCTTGTGGGAAAACCCTGGCCTGGACTCCTTGCTCTCCCCCAATCACCACCCCGCCATTGGGCAGGGAGGGAAGAGTCATGCATTCGAGCTATGCCCCCACCCCCAGGAGCAGACAGGCAGCAGAACTTCTGTGTGGTCAGGGGCAGAGAGTTGGATCTCATGGACCTCTGCTATAGACCTGGCTTGCCACTTGCCAGCTGTGTGGCCTTGGCCAGGCAACTGAACCTCTCTGTTTCAGTTTTTTCATCTGTAAAATGGGTTCATGATAGCACCCACGTTATGGGATTGCTGGCAGGGTTATGTGAGATGATACGTGAAAAGAATGCGGCACAAGGCCTGGAACAGAGCAGACACTGAAGAAATAACAGCTGAGAAATAAGAATCTCTCCGTTCGCAAGTGGGCCGGAGCACATGTCCAAATACCAGGCTTAGACAGACCAGATTGTGAATAGCTGCCCACCCTCCAAGCTGGGGCTTTGCTTGGGCATTTTAACCGTGTTCCCTCGTGCTCTTTTTCATGAAAGGTTTTGATATTTTACCTCCATGAAATGCAGATTTCTAAAACCTCCTAGGTCTCCGTCACTCTTTGGGAGCCCTTAATTCCTATGGAGCAGGGAAGCAATCCCGCCTCATTCACCTGCTCATTCGCAGCCCTCGTTTCCAAGGAACGGCCAAGAAATCACAGCCACTCCACAATCAGCACAAGTAGATTAGGATTCTTTAAAAATACGGATTGGAAGCAGTCTTTGATGACTTAATGAGACTGAAAAAATCTGTGAGGAGGCACAGACTCTTCCCCCACATTTACTCATTCAGCAAACCCCTCCTGAACCCCTAGAATGTTCTAGGGAGGGAGAGGCAGAGTCCGCGGGAACATCGATCGGTACAGCAGGCAGACGTGAGCCTCAGTTTCCTTACGTGTAGGTTATCCCTGAGATTTGATAATTACTGACTGGGAAGTACTGGGCATAGGTGCTACAGCAAAAATGTTCACAAAAATATAAAAAAGGGGTTGAGTAATGATATGGGTGAATTTCACTACCTTGTTTATATCTGTGAGCTACCATTTTAAAAAATATATGTGGAAAGAGCTTGTATTGCTTTTACAGTCAGCAAGAGCAATAAAGTTACTTTCCTTTCCGAAGGTTACGTGAGATAATGGAGGAGAAATTGCTGGCACGTGATTGAGGCTCAATAAACGTTTGTTTCCTTCCCAGGGGAAAAGCAAGTTGACACTGGTCACATCTGGGTAAAGGCATTATGGGTGATTTTTATTTCTTTTTTTCCTTCCCAAGTTAACGATGATTTATAAGTCAGGAAATAAAAATTATAACAAAAATAAGAAACTAAGCAGTCATGACTTTATATGGTTTTAAGTAGAGGCAGTAAGTACCCTGCTGTTGTCAGCATAGGATGAGGCAATTTGAGAATCTCGGAATTCCTACCAGAAATCTCCTAATTCCTAGGAGAACTTGGCTTCTCGAGGGTGGTGTCCAAGGTACCAAATGGATACATAAAATGCAGCCAGTGTCCATGTTTTTCCTTCCCTTTGCAAGGAGCAAGGAGGTGACATGGTTCCTTTAGAGCTTTTCAGCTGTGAAACTCCAGAATTGAAAATCCCTGGGACTCCTGCGTCCCTCCCTCACTGCAATCAGACCCCACTGGGTAAAGCCGGAAAACCAACAAATGAAAAGTAGCATCTGGGTAGGGTCATGAGATTTAGCAAATAAAATACAGGACACCTAGTTAAATTTGAATTTCAGATAAACAACGAAAATTTTTTAGTACAAGTATTTCCCATGCAATATTTGGGACATACTTATGTGGAAAAAATTTGTTTATCTGAAATTAAAATGTAACTGGGCATCCTTTATTTTATCTGGCAACCCTGGCCTGGGAAGCATTCTCCCCATCTTGTGGGACAGGGGTGCGCCTTATTTGCCCTAGAACTTGAGCCAAAGTTAAGTCTCAGAAATAAAAAGAGATTCATAGGACTCCCATATTTTTTTTTTTTTTTTTTGCCTGGTGGAATAATGTGTGCAGCCTGCATCTTCCTGCATGGCGGCCCAGCTGCCCCATAGAATGCTGCATCTGTGGGGCCAGGGATGCCTTTTTGAGATAAAGAATCCAGGGTTGTGAGGAGGAAAGTGACTAGCCTAGAACCAAGATTGCCAGTGGCAGAGCCAGGACTGGGAGCCAGTGTGTCTGTATTCAATTCAGTGGTTCTCAGCCTTGGCTGTATGTTGTGCTCACCTGGGGAGCTCTGAAACCCAATTCCCAGGCTGTCCCCAGACCAATAAAATCAGAACCTCGGGGGCTGGGCACAGTGGCTCATGCCTGTAATTTCAGCACTTTGGGAGGCCAAGGCAAAAGGATCACTCGAGGCCAGGAATTCAAGATCAGCCTAGACAACATAGCAAGATCCTGTTTTTACAAAAAATATAAAACCTTAGCTGAGCGTGGTGGCGCGTGCCTGTAGTCCCAGCTACTTGGGAGGCTGAGGCAGGAGGATCGCTTGAGTCCAGAGTTTGCAGTTGCAGTAAGCTGTGATAGTGCCACTGCACTCCAGCCTGGGGGACAGAGGGAGACCCTGTCTCTAAAAAAAGAAAAAAAATCAGAGCCTCGAGGGGTGGCTCCCAGGCATTCGGATTTCTCAGGGCTCCTCAGGTGGCCCCAGGGTGCAGCCAAGGTTGTGATCTCGATCCCCTTTGTACAGGTGTGTATTCCGCCTTCTTTCCTCCGTCCCTGCTTGGGAACCTTGGGTGCAGGTTGAGTTCTTCAGACTCCTCAGTTCAGGGCATGGGATCATCGCTGGACCACGCAAGCCCCTTTCTTGCTTTCTTGGAGTTTTCACTTCATCCTCAATCCCCACTCCTTTTTATGCCTTCCCCGTCCCAGAGAGGCACCACTGATGTTTGGCATAATCCCACAAGTATATCTTTTAAAAATATGTAGGTTTGTTTTACATGTTTTCCATGCATATATGGATGGTATTATGCTAAGGATCTTACTCTGTTTTTCTTTTTTCATTCGCCCCTTTTTAGGATCTATCTGTGCTATTGCATGTCTCTCTGGCTCCTCGTTTCCTCGTGGCCTCCCCCCTTGGTGGACACCTGGCTTGTTGCCAATCCCCCCACCACACACACACAAACCAGACTGTAGGGCACAGTGTCTCCCAGGGCTGCTCTATGGCTGCTCGTTTAATGGTCTCCGGGGCACAGACCAGGATGGGCTTGCTGTGTCCCAGAGCGGGTCCATCCTTGAGAGCCTTGCATTTCTCTGGATGCTCATTGTAGCCAAAGAGAAGGGAGCTGAGCCCAGGAGAATTACTTTCTGCTGAATTTAGCAGTTCCTGGACCTGGGAGAGGAAGGTTCTGCCAGGCCATGCACGTTTTCCCCGCTCCTCTTCTGGCTCCAGAAGGCATTACGGGTTGGGTATCCCTTCTCCGAAATGCTTGGGACCAGAAGTGTTTCGGATTTCAGAAGTTTTTGGATTTTGGAATATTTGTATTATACTTACCATTTCACTTTCTCTTACCTGAAATCTGAAATGCTCCAATGAGCATTTCCTTTGAGCGTCATGTCTGTACTCAAAAAGTTTCAGATTTTGGAGCATTTCAGATTTTGGATTGGGATACTCAACGTTTATCTCCTTCTCCGTAGAAGCCCTTTCCAGGGGCTGTCTGGAGGCAGCCCTGTCCCTCCTCCCAGGCAGCTCAGGAGCGGTCAGTGTCAGCCCCGCCGTCCCTCCTCTGCCCAGTGGTGGAAGGCTGGTCAGATTGAACAAGTAATGCCAGCCCCAGGCTATGGCACTTGTATTGTCAGAAATCTTTGGTTGCAGGGGACAGAAAGCCAGTTCAGTCTCACTTAAGGAAGAAGAATTAATGTCTCATGGGACTGAAAATTCCTGGGAACAGCACCTTTAAGTCTGGCTTCATGCAAGGGCCCAGAGATCAGCTCCTGGAATACTTACCTGTCTTCATTTCTTGCTCTGCCGTCTTCTTTGTTGGCTTCATCCTCAGCCGGGCTCTCCCTGTGGGGTGGAGGGAAGGCCACCAGCAGCTGCAGCCCCCTGTCCCACCAGACTAAATCCAGCAGCAGGAGAGCTGCTTTCCGTAAGGTCTGCCTAACGTCTCAAGACTAAGCCTCGTCCGCCTGGCTTGGGTCACACGCCCGGCTTCCAAACCCTTCTCCGTGGCCATGGGGGTGGGATGAAGTGACTGGCCTGGTCAAGCCTCCCCTCTTCAAAGTAATGGGAAGTGGGGGTGGGGCAGATGCCCCCAAAGAAAAGTTGGGTGCTGGTACCAGAAGAAGGGGTGGATTCCAGGCAGCCAGAAACAATAGCCCTGCATAGACCTTGGGAGGGAGTCATTAGCCAGCTTGACAGTGCTGAGACCCCTTGTTACTAATAGTTACTGGGCACCTGCTCTGCGCCAGGCACATCACTGAGGCCTTTACAGGTGGCATGTCTTCTATTCCTTACAACGATCCTATGAGGTAGGAAACAGTAGCATCCTCATTGGCAGGCTGGGCATGGATAGATGCCCATAACAGTTAGTCGCTCTAGAATCCGTGTTTGCTCGTCAGTGTTATGAACAAAGTGTTTGATAAAGACCTGAACTTACAGATCTAAATGCAGGGCTGGGAGGTCTGAGTTCACCACTCCAGGATGGAGTGAGGAAACTGAGGCCCAGAGGGGCAGGGACTTGCCCAAGGTCTCCCAGCTGGTCAGTGGCCATGGCGGAGGGAGGGCTTGCCTCAGTGTGTGACCTGTGAGCACCATGTCAGGCAGGGAGGAGCAGCCACAGCCAGCTTCGTGCAGAGCCCCAGTGGGGAGCAGCACAGGGTAACTGGCTTTTGTAGTTAATGTTTTCTTTCCGAACAGGCCAGGCCAGCTCCCCCCTCCCCGCCCCAGCGGTAAGCGTTTGCTTGGCAGGGTGGCCTGAAGAGTTGGCCTTTCCCAGCCTGGAGCGAGACCTCTGCTCTGTGGCTGCCAGCCTGACCCACTAAGGGCTCCTGAAGGCCTGTTCTGTGCTAGGCACAGTGCCAAGCACATTGTGATTGCTCCATTCTGCCCTACTTAACCCCACAGACCAGTAAGGTAGGGTGAGGGTCCCTAGTTTGCAGGTGGGGAAACTGAGGTCACAGCCAGGACTGGCCAGGGTCTGTCTTCCCCAGTCCAGCCTTCTTTGGTTGGCAGAAGGGTGGCATCTGGAAAAGCACGGGCTTGGTGGCCCACAGACCCGTGTCCTACCCTGTCATGCCCAGGCAGACGGTCCCTGTCCTCTCTCCTCCATCCCCAACCCCCTCCCCTGGTGCCCACCCCGTCACCTGCCTCCTCTTCGTGGACACGGCTCCTGTCATTTGTCCACCTCTCAGTCTCCATCCACAATCACATAAAAGCGCTCCCGTGGCATCTGCTTTTAGGAACACCCTTGACCAGCCCCGGCCACAGTCCCGTCTCCCTGCCCTCCCTGAGAGCAGGTCCTTGTCAAGCACTGTCTGCAACAGACCCCGCTCCTTTCCCCCCGAGGCTCATCCCCTGAGGCTGGGTCCCGCCCGGCACCGACCTTCAGCCTGTGAGACCCTGAGCCCCCATCTGCTCAGCCTCTCACTTTCAGCCCAGGTGACCCCTGCCCACTGCTGGGACGCTGCTGCTTCTCACGGCTCCCGAGCCTGCCCAGCTCCCACCTTCCTCCCGCCTCCCTGGCCGCTCCTCCCTGGCCTGGCCTGCGTACGTGAGAGCCCCAGGGCTCCGCCCTCAGCTCACTCTACTTTTCACTGTCTTAAACTGAGCAGTACAACATGCAGATGGGAAAATGGCTCAGACAACTGTGAGTTCAGCAAATTGTCACAAAGCAAGGCTGTTCCTCTTTCCTCTTTCCCCAGATGCCTGTCCCTGGGCTCTGAGTCCCACCTCGAAGCTGCTGGCTCCCAAATCCATCTCCCCATCAAGTCCCTCCCGGCTCTGAGAGCCACCCTGCACTGACACACTCAGAACTTTGAGCCCCCCACCTCCTGGTCCCCAGCCGGTCCCACTGGCAGTAAGTGGCACCACCCACTTGGTTGGTCAGGCCAGAGACCAGGAATCATTCTTGAATCTCTTTTCCTTGCCCTGTATCCGTTCTGTCAGTGTGTCTTGTCATTTCTGCCACCAGTATGTGGCCCAAATCCATCCTTCAGAGACAGGGAAGTGACTGGTGGGTAGGTCCCTCTGTCTCCAGCTCTCCCTGCCTTCGTTTTCATCTTCACACAAAGATGGTTTCTCTTGGGACATAAACTCTGCTTTACTTCCAGCCCCAGACATACTTGACCTAAGAGAGAAAGGGGAGGGGAAGAAAGGGAAGAACCCAGCTCCCTCCCAGCCCGAGCCAGACCCTGGAGGTGGCCCAGGGGAGGAGGCAGGAAGTCTTTCCCAGCCTTCCCTGGGCCTGGCCTGGGGACTGCGGCTGTGTGATGGTGCTCAGTGGGTGTGGGGGGAGGGGAGCCACGTCAGGCCCATGGAGGCTGAAACTCCCAGGAGGCTTCAGGGCTGAGGCTGAGCCCACATGCTGGGCAGCTCTAGGAGCCAAACAAGAACAGCTGAATTTGGAGGCAGTATTGCAAGTGTTGAAGGGCCTGGCTCTGGAACAGTCTGGGTTGGAATCCCATTTCTGTCACTCCTAGGTTATGTGACCTTTGAGTAACTCACTCCACCTCTCGGAGCCTCAGTGTTCTCTCACTATGAAATGTGCCCATTTTACAGAGCCACCGAGGATAGTGGTGAGGATGGAAGGGGATAATCAGTGTATGTAGTTGCACGTGGCAGGTGGTCAGCAACATGGTTGCGTACACTTTCATCAGGTCCAGAGAGTGGGCTTGGAGACAAGCCACGGGTACAAGCTGGGCAGTCTCGGTACGCTCCCTTGGTGGCCTCTTGATGCTGCTGGATTTCTGCCTATAGCTGGCTGGTTTTCCATGGAAGAAATGCCCCTTGAGCAGTGGATTCTGGAGTGTCCGGCCTAGGCCAGCACTGTGCCATCGTGGGCCTGTCAGGCCCTATGCCCAATGGGGATAAAGCTCCTTGCATAAAGTGAGGAGATGTAGCCTTTTCTGAGGGGCTGCCATGTGCCAGGTACCAGGCACAATGTCACACTCATTGTAACCCAGCCTTGCACACACACCAAGCTTCCAGCGCCTGGGAGCCCTCACACATGCTGTCCTCCGTGCCTGGAATGCTCACGCTCCACCCTCGCTGGCCACCCAGGCCTCAGCCCCCTCACCACCACCAGAGGCCTTTTCTGGCTCACTCTCAGGCCTCACTCTGACCGAGTCCCCTTTTATACACTCCCAGAGAATCTCAGCTCTGTCACTCCTCGGCTGATTCGCTTTACCTCTGAGTCCCCCACTTACCTGTGCACAGTGGCTCTTGGGGCACTCACCAGCTCTCTGTGAGATGGCTTCATTCCTGTCTGTCTCTCCCACTGGAACGGGAGCTCCGTGAACACAGGACCCAGACCTGTGTGTTCCCCTCTGTTCCCCCAGTGCCCAGCAGCACTTGGCACATGGTGAGTGTGCTATACATTTTGTTGAATAAATGCTAAAGCAATGATGATCATAATTAATGTTTTGAGCACTTAATGCCATGCTGTTATACTCTTTATAAAAGTAATTTAACCTCCATAACACAGTGGTGGGGAGGGGAGCTTACCACTAACATTCTATGCAAAGCTGAGGCTTCAAGAGGTGAAATGACTTACCTAAGGTCATATGGCCAGGAAGGGCCAAAACCAGGACTGGAACCCAAGTGTGCCCACTCCAAAGGCCATGCTCTTAATGAGGAGGCTGCCCTGAAGGACAAGTTCCTGTGTGAGCCACTGGGGCAAGCAGGAGACGCATTGGGGTCGGGGGCAGAGGCAGAGTGTGTTGGCAAGAGCAGGGCCCAGAGCTAGCAGAGGCCCAGGGCAAACCGAGGCCGACGCCTTTAAACAGCCTGGCAGGGTGACTGGGGGTGTGGCAGGGAGCTCTGGGAAAAGTGCATTATACCAAGAGACTCTCAGAAACATCCACTTGTCTAAAATGCCTTTTCAAAATAGTGCTTATTTTATTCTACCTTTGTACATGCTTTTTTTCTGATTACAAAATCAGTGTATGTTTGTTAGAGAAAAATGAGAAAACCAGAAAACTATAAAGCAAATTTCCACCCAGAAATAACCACTTCCAAATTTTTTATGTATTTCCTTCCTATATTTTTCCTATGCATCCTATGAGTACCTTTCCAACAAAAGTAGAATCAAACCATTTGTTCAGTTTTGTATCCTCTTTTGTTCATTTAATGTTTTATCAAGGACATTTTCCCATATTGTTAAATATTAATTAAAAACTCGATTTTTAAAAATGTTTATTGATGTTTTTCTGATACAAATTTGTAAAAATTTGATACATGTTTACTATAGGAAAATTGGGTAACAGAAAAATCTGAAGTCCTTCCATAGTCTCATCACCCCTGAGAGATAATTACCATTAACATTTTCTTATATTTCTCTCCAGCACTTGATTTCCTATGCACATAAATAAAACGATACAGACAGATATACACACATAAGCACACACATACACTTTTTAAAAGAACCAAACTGAAAATACAGTTCTTTCCTCAAGCTGTGGGGAAGCATCCTCTAAAGCAAAGTACACACACTCAGATGCCCACAGAGCCCCACCAAGTAGCTGAGCTAGTGAAGAGGGCCACCTCGGGGCTGTGGGGAAGGACAAATCAAACCACTTCAGTAAGAGGGCAAGCTTTAGCCCACTGTTGCCATGCTAACATTCAGGCCCTGTAGCAGCCCTGATTTCCCAAGAGAAGCTAGGAATCCAGTTGAAGTGAAAGGTGTCTGGCCGGGGTGGGGGCGTATATCAGACTCTCACAGGGCCTGGGGCATACAGTTTGAAAAAGCAGGTTATTATGATTTCATTTTATAGTATGAAAACTAAAGAGGAAGAAATTCCTGTGTGTGATACAAACTACAGAATGATAACATTTAACAAAATCTTGGCTAGAGAGGGGTCTGTTTAAAAAGTTTGAGAAACACTATCTTGTTAACTTATTATGGGTTAACAAGAACATTTTTATCAGTAAAAAAAAATCTTCAAAATATTTTAATGACTGTTTCTTTCCCTGATATGTTATTCAGTGTAGCAGTCTCTTCTAGAGACCTCATTCACTCATGTATTCATCCAATAAACTATTAATAATGAAGGCTGTTTGTGAAGCACTCTGGTAAGCCCTGAGAACACGGTGGGCAAACTGGCATAGACCCTGCCTTCCAGGGACTCATATTCTAGCTAGGGAGACAGAAAATAAACAAGCCATCTACCGAAGTATGACGTTCTCTACTACCTGGATAAACATGATCTTTATTTTGCTTTGTTATGCAACTATAACATAGTATCAAAAACATCTTTTCGCAGCACTAAAAATGACTCAAAAATGTTTTCTTAATTGACTTTTTAAGAACTTTCCCTTCCTTTTCTGTTGTTATAGAATGAGTGGATCTCTTGTAAAGACCTCATTTCTGCAATGCTTAGAGACCTGCCCAGGGCCAGGCGCTGTTGTCTGTGCTGTGGACACGGCAGTGAGGACAGGCCCAGGTCCTCCCTTCTTTCAGAGGCAGCACGAGTTGAAGAGCCCAGACTCTGGAGCCAGACAGGCTGGTTCAAGCTGTGGCTTTGCCTCTCAGTAGCAGTGTGCCCTAGGTCATGTTCCCCAGCCTCTCCGTGCCTCAGCTCTTTCTTAGCTCAGTGGCTACTAACAGCACATAGCTCACAGGGTGGTTGTGAGGATTAAATGAGATAACATGTGAAAGGAGCTTATACGTACCTGCCACAGGACAAGGCCACAAACACAGGTTTGCTCTATCTATTGGAACTTATGTTCTAGTTGGGGAGACAAAAAAGGATTTTCAGATGCCCTTTGAATGTTCGAAGGTGTGAACACCTGTAAGGGAGGGGAGGCGGGAGGACAGGAGGGAGAGAAAAAAGGAAGCCGGAAAAGGGAATGTAGGAGGGAGAAAAAAAGGAAAGAGGGGGAGAGAAAAGGGGGAAAGAAGAAGAAGACAGAAAAGGTGGCGGGAAAAGGCAGGAGGGGTGGAAGCAGAGAAGGACGGAGACAAGGAAAAGAAGGGCGGGGGGCGAGAGGAAGGAGGAGGGGCCCCTCTGCCCATCCCAAGGGTAAGAGCGTGTCAGGGGAGCCATGGACTGTGCTTACCCCAACGCTGTGCACCTGTGGCTCCTTAAACGAAAATGCAAATGAACAAAAAACGAGTTCCGGGCGGCATGGGGGTGGGGGCGGCCGCGGGCCGCGACCCAGCACTCACGCGGTCCCCTCTGTCCCGCGCAGAGAGCACCTTCGCCGACACGCTGCCGCCCACGCGCCTCAGCCAGGCCCGCTTCAGCGCCTGCCTGCCGCCCAGCAGCCACGACGCGGCCAACTTCGACAACAACGAGCTCGAGAACAACCAGGTGGTGGCCAAGCTGGGCCACCTGGCGCTGGGCCGCGCTCCGGGCCCGCCGCCCGCCGACGCCGCGGCCGCCGCCATCCCGTGCGGGCCCCGCGACCGCCCGCGGCCCGCGTCGTCGCCGGTGCTGCTCGAGGCCGACCTGCGCTTCCACGCGACGCGCGGGCCCGACGTGAGCCTGTCGGCCGACCGCAAGGTGGCCTGCGCGCCGCGGCCCGACGGCGGCCGCACGCTCGTCTTCTCCGAGCGCCCGCTGCGGCCCGGCGAGAGCCTCTTCGTGGAGGTGGGCCGCCCGGGGCTGGCGGCGCCCGGCGCGCTGGCCTTCGGCATCACGTCGTGCGACCCGGGCGGGCTGCGGCCCACCGAGCTGCCCGCCGACCCCGACGCGCTGCTCGACCGCAAGGAGTACTGGGTGGTGGCGCGCGCGGGGCCCGTGCGGAGCGGCGGCGACGCGCTCAGCTTCACGCTGCGGCCCGGCGGCGACGTGCTCCTGGCGGTCAACGGGCGCCCGCGCGGCCGCCTGCTGTGCGTCGACACCACGCAGGCGCTCTGGGCCTTCTTCGCCGTGCGCTGCGGCGCCGCGGGCCAGCTGCGCCTCCTCGGTGAGTGCCGCCTGGGGAGCGCGCGCGCGAGGCCCGTCCCTGCCGCGCCCCGCAATCCCAGCGCCCTCGCCCGTCCCGCCGCCTCCCACCCCTGGCAGCTGCCGCCCCCTAGGCCAGCCGTCCCACCCGGCCCCCGCAGAGTCCCCGAGAACGTGCGTTTCTGACAGGTGTCCCGGGACGCTGCCCTTGTTGCTCCCCGGACCACGTTTGTAAACCACCGGCCTAGATAGGTAACTGGCTGGTCCCAGGGCTTGGCAGGCTGTATGCAGTGGGTACATGGTCGGTGCAATTTTTAGTTCCGTTATGATTTTTTATATTAGGGTGTTGTAATTTATGTGATGCATATTAAGCGTGGGAGGGGGAAATACCTTCAACTACATGTAAAAGAGGAAGTGAGAACAGGACCCTCAGCATAGAGTGGAATGGAGACTTGAACCGTCCTATTTCGAGATGATTCTTGCCTTCATTTTCATGCCCCAATAGGTAGGAAGCGCCCACCAGCTGTGGGCAAGGCCCTGGGCTCCAGGACAGGGCCAGCAGAGAGCAGGACCAGACCGTGCCCGGCAGGCGCTCACAGACACCCGAATGGAGAGCGCCACGGGTGACATCTGCCACAGAAGGGGGGGCTTCATCCCTGCTCGGTGGCTCGAGGGTGGTGTTCAGGGAAAGCTTCCCGGATAGCACAGCTCCAATTTCGTGGTTCAAGAAGTAAAGTCAAATAATAACAGTCAGTTAGCATTTCATTGTTATCTCGTTAAATTTTATCCTCCTGATAACCCTATGAAATCGGTGTCCCTGTCCCCATCTGGTAACAGTGCTGCAGCATGGAGAGATTAAATAACCGGCTGTTCCAGAGCCACAGAGCTGGTCAGCCATGGAGATGTTAGAGCAGAGACTCTCCTGAGCCCCCATTCCATCTGTGCAGACAGCGAGGAACGCTTGCATCGTGGGGTTGTCATGAGGATGAAATGATGTGGTGCATATGACACCTTCCGCAGGGCCTGACACCGCCCTGAGTTTAACCAGTGGTAACAGTCACAACAGAAACGCTTGCTGTCACTCACCTGCTGTCTGAGTGACGGCAGAGGAGAGGTGGCGGCAGTGGTGGTTTGGACGTTTTGGCTTTTTTGTTTTGTTTTTTGGTTTTGGTTTCGTTTTTGGTTTTTGAGGCACCATCAGTCGTAGTCATCATCTCAACCTGAGAGGAGTTGCCCACTGTCCATACATCCTCAAGTCGGGTAAGGGAAGGGCATCTCCATCCTGCAGAATAACCTGTTATTGTCTATTATCTGAACCAACAGTGAGCTTCAGGAAGACTCAGCTACGTTGAACACTAGCAGTCAGGGATCTTGTAGTCGCAAGTGACAAAAGCCCAAAGTGCCCTAGGTAAAAGAAAGGAAATGTACGGGTACACATAACTCAAAACTCTGGGAGTATATTGGGTGGCTTCAGGAACAGCTGGATCTAAGCGTTGAAAGGATGTCGTCAGGGTCCCATCTCTCTCTTCCTCTCAAAGTTCTTGCCTCTGTGATGGCTTCACTCAGGCAGGCCCTTGCCACAGGGTGGCCCTCCAGCTCCAGGCTTACCTCCCAATGGAATGAGCCCCTTCTTTCCCAACAGTTCTGGTGGAAGCCACAGAATTGGGCCTCAGTGGCCTTACTTGGGTTACAGTCCCTTCCCTGAACCACTGGTGAGACCAAGGAGTGGAAGTTCTTATTGGGCAGGCCTGCATCGTGTGGGGGAGGGTGCAGCAGTGCCCCCAAAGAATATCCCAGTGCTATTCCTGAAAGAAACGGCAGTGGAGGCTGGGCGGGCAGAGGACAGATGTCCGCCATGCTGGTCTGCGCTCATCAGTCCTTAGCAGAACCCTGGGCGGTGGCTCTGGTCCTCTCATTAGACAGACGGGGAAGCTCAGGTGTGAAGTGGTGAAGAGCCAGGGACTGGCAGGGCAGGCCCCACCTCCCGCTGTGTCTGATGGAGTCTCTTTGGGTCTCAGGTACCCTGCAGTCCAGTCCCGCGACCACGACTCCGTCAGGGTCCCTCAGTGGCTCTCAAGACGACAGTGATTCAGATATGACCTTCAGTGTCAACCAGTCCTCCTCGGCGTCTGAGTCATCCCTGGGTAAGGAAATGCAAACCCTGGCAGGAGCAGGAGCAGGGCCTGGGCCCTCCCCCTGCATCCCCTCCTTCCCTCAGCGGTATGTTCAGCTGGGGTGAGGAGAAACGTCTAGATGGGGCATCCCAAAGGGTGATGATGGGGGCATTTTATCTTGGCGCTCGGGGGGCAGTAGAAGGGTAGAGAAAGGTGCAAAACCTGGAAGGTAAACCAAAATCCCTATCTCCCCCAATTGTTCCCCCACGGATTCCCCCAAGAAGCCCTGTGCCCTTGGGATTGCCCCAGCAGAGCCCACCTGGCAGATAACGTTATTAACACATGTCCTGTTTTCCCTTTCGGCAGTGACGGCGCCCAGCTCCCCGCTGAGCCCCCCGGTGTCCCCCGTGTTCTCCGCACCGGAGCCGGCAGGCAGCAAGAACAGCGAGTGCACGGTGTGCTTCGATGGTGAGGTGGACACGGTCATCTACACATGTGGACACATGTGCCTGTGTCACAGCTGTGGCCTACGGCTCAAGCGGCAGGCCCGGGCCTGCTGCCCCATCTGTCGGCGGCCCATCAAGGACGTCATTAAGATCTACAGGCCATAGCCTGGCCTCCCACGGGCCTTGGCTGGAGCAAGGTCACCTTTCTGAAGCCCCCCTGGGCCGGGCAACCACCATGGCTTCCAGGGAGTCCAAGGGCAGCAGCCGTCTCTCCAACGGTGGGCAAGGCGTGACAGTCGTGCAGAACAGGCCCCGGGGGTCTGAGCCCAGCAAGGCTTGCTTCGGGCTCAACAGTGCTGCCCCCAAAAGGCCGTCCCAAGAGCAAGCTCAGGAACTGCCTGGCAGATCACCCTTTCCCTTGGCGACCTTTCCGCTGGGAAACAGCATCTTCTGTCTCTGCAATGCTTCTTTCTGGGGTTGGGCTGAGTGTGAGAGAGAAGGGGAGGGGCGGGAGGGGGCCGGAGACTAGGGAGAGAACGTGTGAGAGAATGAGGGGGAGGACGCGTGGGGATCGTGCCCAGGTATCCTGGCTCTGGGAGCTCACCGAACGCTGCGGAAAGTGCGGTCTGGAGCCCAGATGTTAGCGTGACTAGAATCGTTCACTTTCCGGGGTTGTGATGGAAGCTGGTTTTGAATGTATGAAGCCGGAACCTAAACAGAGCTCCCATGGATGGTATAGGAAAGAGATGCTCAGATTTCCTAAGGGGAGGCAAAAATAACTCATTGTTTACAGCTCCAAAGCAGCAACTCCTTGAGGGGAAGGCGGGTGGGGAACGTAAGAGAACAATTCACTTTTTTTTCATTTCTTACGCAGTCCTGGACGCGAGCTGCAGCCGAGCGCTCTGGCCCATGTCGTCTTTCATCCCTTCCCCCAGACAGTCTAATAATAAGCACATCGCACCTTCACTCCGTCTCTGGAGGCTTTCAGTCTTCGTAACCCCCTCCAAGAAGAGGAGCAGCAGCTTCTCTTTTCCTGGGGGAGGGAAAGAATCCTAGAGGCAGGTGACTCACCCGGACTTGGAAACGCCACTTCATAGCGCAGACAGCTGTCCACGTTTCCTGTTGTGACCCTGGGCCTGGCACTGACCAGGTGCTGTGGGCACTCCCAGGGTGACCTCCTGGCAGGAGTGGGAGGAACCAGGGCTTCATAACCGGCCCTTGTTCTGATTCTCATTTCATCCTCCTCTGCTGGTTCCTGACACATTAACAGATAGGTCTGTTAACTAATACACATAACTGAAAATGCCGGCGTTGTGATTCTCCCCTCCCAGGCCTACTTGCTGGTATTTCCTGAAACCTTGGCCCTACCACCCCGTCACCCCTGCGCTTCTCTGCAGACTCCCAGACCACGCCTGGCTGACGGGCTGGCCTAGGCCTGCTCCTGCCTTCTTGTCCCCAGTTCCGGGCTCCACCTGTGCCCCGTTCTGTGTTGTACCTTTAGGAAAGTCCCTTGGCCTGTCTGTGTTTCAGTTTCCTGTGGGAAGTTTAGAAGCTGACCACTCCAAGAGCTCTTAGAAGGACCAGCACGACGTCCTAAAAAGCCTGAGACACCTTGCAAAGAAAAAGTATCATTTTGACTACAATTCCTAGTCTGTTCATCTGCTGAGGGAGGGAAGGAGAAGAAAACGTTCAGAGAACTTACGCATTCATGTACCAAGCACTCCCTGGGGGTCTGAGGGTCCAGAGCCAAGTGGGTCCAGGCCCTCATCAAATCAGGCTGTGTAGACTGGTTGGTGCCCTCATGATGCTGGAGGTCTTGGGCCACCCCTCCTCCTCCAGCTGAAAATGGTCATGGTTTTCTGAACCGACCCCAGCTTCAGACCCCTGCAGCCTTGCGATGGCAGGAGCCCCTGAATGGTTACTTTCCGCTAGTGAATTTAAGGAACGGGCCCACATTTTCCTTTTGCAGCAGAATCTTTTGAGGAGCTGCTGGAACCCCAGTGTTTGCTGGGATCAGAGTTTGAGAATCTGGGCAGCTCTGGATGCCCAGCTGTTTAGTCGCCCCCATGTGCTGGGTGTGGGTGGAGCCATGCACAGGCCCTGTGGCAGGTGGCTCGTCACCCCAGCCTGTGGTTCTCCAGGCAACTGTCCCCATGACTGGACTAAGTTGCAGCTCCCCCAGTGGCCTCAGTGGTCTGGGGGAGCCAGCTCCTCTCTCCTGCCACTTCTTCTTCCTGGCTGCCTCCTTGGGCTCCAGCCAGGGTCATGTACAGCCACCACCAGGAAACCAGTGACTGAGGGCCTGGGCACGGGGGTGGCCCAGGCCTGCTCCTAGTGACCTGTTACCCAGGAAGAAAGGAGCCAGTGGCCTGTTCCACCTGCTCTGCAGCTGCTATAAATAGCCTCCCTGTTTCCACGAGGAGTTAAGGGGTGTTTATCTTCTAAAAACCAGACATTTCCTGATGCTCTAAATTGATTTATTCAGTGCTGCAGAGGAGATGCTCAAATCCCCATCTATGTTCTGTTTTGAGAAGGGGGCAAGAGAAAAAGGAAAAGGAACCACTGTTTTATTTTGCACCTGCTGTGTGCCTTGGCACTGGGCTAGAGAGGTGCCTTCATCCTGTGAGGCAGGTCTTTTTGCCATAATGAGTCACATCTAAGACACTGCTGCTCATAAAGTACACCGTTTAATGTACCACTAGGGGAAAAACTGCCGATCGCAACTGTAAGATGCCACAACTGTACAGCTCATTCTGATCAGAGATAAAGTGTGAAAAAACTGGTACTTAGAATGGATGAAAAATGGTGTCATCCCATTCGGCAGGTAAGGGAATTGAGGTCCTGTAGGTGAAGCGACTTAATGATCACATGACAGGAGGTGGCAGAGCTGCGATTCACACCCAGGAGTGTCTGGCGCCAGCTCCCCTGCTCTCCACTGCCTGGTCCTGAGCCCCGGAAAGCTCAAGATGGAGTTTTCTTCCTTGGCGCTCATCTGGAGAGAGCCTGGGCGCCTCCCCTGGGTGGCGGGTTCCAGCCCCAGGCCGAGGCCCCTCCACTGCCCACGCCCTGGAAGGACAAGTGTCCTTCCTTTCAGGCGCATCTGCTCACTGCCCACCTTCTGGCAGAGCCAAGCTATGTGGGATCTTGGCTCCGACCCAAGGGCCTTGGTTACGGGGGTGCCATGTGGGACAACTTTGGGGAGGGGCTCAGGGCCTTATCCCACCACCTTCCTGGGCCCTGTGACCGCCACCCCTGCACACAGAGCCCCCGGCCCACTGAGCATCCCCTGGTGTACCCAGCCCTCCTATGTTCCAGCCTCACTGCCCAGGGCGTGCCCTGCTGGGCTGCAGCAGCCATGGCTCCAGGGCTAGGACCGGAGAGGCCAGAAGACACCTCGTTGTCGTGGTCTTGTGCCTGTTCATTAGGAGCCTCCCGAAAAACTGGCTGTTTCCAAGGCAAAACAAGCTCCTTTTTCTAGTGTGTCCTTGGAACAGGGGTCTCCTGGGGTTTGGCCGCTCCAGCGCCTCTTCAGTCAGGCGGCGCCCGCTGCTCGGCACGGGCTGCGCTGGGGACTCTGGGTCGAGGACTGGGACTAAAGCCAAAGGCTGCCAGGGCTGAGCTCCAGAGGAGGAGGACAGATTGGTAAACTTCATTGGTTCCCTCTGGCGTTGGATCCTGCGCTAACACATAGTAGGTACTTAGTAAAGGTTTGCTGAATAAACCGGAAATCACGTGATGAACATTCAGGGGTTTGGTGATACAGCACCACATACACGTGCACACACAGTCATTCAACAAACGTTTGCTGAGCGCCTACTAGGTGTGGGGTGCTGGGAGGATGGAGCAGAGAGTGCTGTGCCCAGCTCTGATGCAGGAGGTGACGACATTTAAGAGGGCAATGAGGCTTTGGGGACAGAATCCGCTGGGCTTTGTTGGCCATTCTGTTGCCTTGGGTCCATCTAGGTGAGTGCCCAGCAACTGCTTTCCTGGCCCAAAACCTCCCGTGTGATTTGAAAACCCTCTTCTGCATTAGACTTGGGGGGCACATTGCAGTCAGTGAGCTGCTGCCAGAACGGCCTTAGGCAGAACCCCCAAAGGCCCCACAGGTCGGCCACCCTCAGGTCTGCCAGGGAGACTGGGGAGATGGCTGCCTCCTACTTTCTGGCCCTGGAAGTCAGTCCCCAAGGCCCAGGGGAACCCCGAGTGAGTCAGT
Source organism: Indri indri (assembly GCA_004363605.1). Lineage (NCBI taxonomy): Eukaryota > Metazoa > Chordata > Mammalia > Primates > Indriidae > Indri > Indri indri. The sequence continues at coordinate 20,032 of RJWJ010026156.1, forward strand.
CCCCGTTGAGAGTGGGGTTGTGCAAAGTCTCGGCAAATGAGAGGCAATAACCTCCCGCCGCTCAACCCCGTCCCTGTCCCAGTTCTGGCAGGGGGACCCTGGCTCAGGAACACGTGGCCTCCTGGCACTTCTCAGTATTTAATTGTCTCACCGTCGCACCCAAGTCCCGAATGAAATGACTCGTGCAACAATCTGTCTGTGCCTTACTAAAGTGTCTGTGCACTTTTTATCCTCTTTAAAAGCAACTTTCAAAAGTGGATGGGGGACTGGCATACATGACGGGGTTCTAGAAATCCGCGGTTGTCACGGAAATCCTTTTGGTGTTATGTTTTCGATGTTGGAGTGACAAAGTGTACATCCCTCACCCCACACCCCACTACCTGTGTACAGACCTTTTTAAACATGCCTCTTCTTATTATTATCCTGATTCAATACTGTGACTTCTCCAATACAGTCTAATCTTTGGGGATCTGTAATAAAGGTTTTAAAACTGGGGAGTGGGTTGGGAAGGGTTTGCACTAGTCTTGTGTGTTGTGCTTTTGTGTGTTGTGTGTTCTGATTTTGTCTGTTTTTATCTGTTTTATATTAACATAAATTTTCCTGTTTAAAAAAAAAACAAATACAACTTCAGCTTGTTAAAAAAAAAAGTCTTCAGAACTGAGTTTTTTAAAATCACGCTTGCATATGCTGTTGGGGGATGGAGGTGAGAGATGCAAATTGTCACCAGCCTTAAGCAAACAAATTGCAAGATGTCTATAGAGTCCTGACAATGTTTGACCCTTTTGCCAGGTAACTCACTTCTGCAAAAATATCTCAATGAAATAATTCTAGTCAAGAAGAAGCTCTATGTGTAAAGATGTTCGTTGTGGCATTATCTATAATGGTGAAAAACTGTGAGCAACCCTAATGTCCAACAACCAGGGTGGACTTGCCAAAACTCTTGGTCACAAGTGATAGAAACCCAACTGAAACAGGATAAGCCCAGGTACCTGAAGAGTGCGGTAGCAGAACTCACTGCAGGTGCGAGTGTCCAGGGTCGGAAACCTGCATCAGGACTGGTCTCCCCTCTACTCTGCCCTCCTTCATTCTGGCACCATTCCCAGGAAGGTTCTGGAGACTGCGACCTGCAGGTCGCCTGCATCCTGCCTTCGAGCAATCCCTGCCTGGACCAACTTGGAGCACATGTGCCCTCCTGAACCAATCACTGAGGACAGGGAGCTACGGGACTCTGATGGGTCAGATCCAGGAGGCGCGCTCGCCTGCACCGAACAGCTCTCCCCTTCTGAACTCTGCCGGCTCAAAGTGAGAAATTGCACTCCTCAGGGAAAGTCGAGGCAATGAAGAATGCATACGGGCAGGTGAAAATGAGACCTTGCTGCAGGGAAAGGTTACCATGACAGGCACACACGTGGCTACCGGCATGGGGCTAGAATCCAGCCTGCCAGGGCCTCACCCAGACTTTGGGTGAGGGCACTCGACCTCTCTGGGCTTCAGTTTCCTCATCTGCAAAGCAAGACTAATAATAGTTCCTGATTTTAGGATGGGTGTGAGCGCTCTTAAGATCATGCTGGTGATGTGCCAGCCCCAGCGTCTGGCACTCACAACAAGCAGCAATTGTTAGAAGAGTTTATAAGACAGGAACAGGTTTATGTTAAAATATGGTGGGGAAATCAAGATACAAAATTGCACATCCACTCAAATTTCAAGGATGTAAAAAACCAGCCAACAGCCCAAAAACCTGACCATGCATTGGGAAAACAAGCAGAAAAGAAGCAAAATGTCCATGGAGGCCTGTCCTGAGTGATGGCGTTATTGGTGACTTTCTCTTGCGTTTTCCTTATTTTCTATAATGAGCAAATATGACTTTTAATTTAAACTCGTTACTTCGAAAAAATAATCTCTCTAGTCTGCAAAAACCGAAGAGAACAGCTGGCCCTTGCTGGAATTTGTCAGGAATTCCCAGGCTGATAGTGAGTTTAAGGTCCAAATTTAGTCATGGCGGAGATAAGGACCTGTGAGTTGCCAGTGGAAGCCGGGCCAGGCTGACCAGTTTGGCTGGGCCAGGCCAGGCTTCAGGGCCCGGCTTTCTGGGGCGGATCCTTGCAGTGATATAAGGAGGGGGCTGGGGGTGGGGTACAGGGCGAAGGAGCTGCTCAGGCCTGTTCTTCCTGGCTTGTTAGAACAGCCCAGCTTGGTGACACTAAGTTTTAAGAACAATGGGATAAGAGAAACGAACCAGCATTTATCAAGCAGCAGAAACCATGCTTTTCACACATTCCTGCGATGAATCTTCACAACAATATTCTCATTTTACAGGCAAGTGAACCAAGGTCCCTCCAAGGTAAAAGTGAGATTGGGCCCCAGGTGGGCCAACTGCAGAGTCAAGGCGAAATCTTTCAGAGGTACATTTTGCACCCCTGCCCCAAGGTGTTGGTTGGGGGTATATCCAGCACCCAGGCTTCTTTCTCTTCTAGGTGTCCTTCCCATGATACCACCTGCTTCTATTGGGCCAGGCAACATTTTCGTCAATGCTATCTGATAATCCCATTTTTTTAAATAAAGAAAAAAGACCATCTTAATGTAAGCTGTTTGGATTGTAAGAGACTGAAACCTAACTCAAGAAAAACCCAACTTAAGAAAAAAAAAAAGGGCGCGGTGGCTCACGCCTGTAATCCTAGCACTCTGGGAGGCCGAGGCGGGTGGATCGCTCAAGGTCAGGAGTTCGAGACTAGCCTGAGCAAGAGCGAGACCCTGTCTCTACTAAAAAATAGAAAGAAATGATCTGGACAACTAAAAAATATATATATATATAAATTAGCCAGGCATGGTGGTGCACGCCTGTAGTCCCAGCTACTCAGGAGGCTGAGGCAGTAGGATTGCTTGGGTCTAGGAGTTTGAGGTTGCTGTGAGCTAGGCTGACACCACGGCACTCTAGCCCGGGCAACAGAGCAAGACTCTGTCTCAAAAAAAAAAAAAAAAAAAAAAAAAGAAAGAAAGAAAGAAAGAAAGAAAAAAAGGGAGGAGACAAAATTTACTGACCCACACAACTGAACAAGTCACGCTAGCGTCAGGAATGGCTGGATCCAGGTGTTCACATGATGTCATTGGTCATCTGCCTCTGCTTCTCAGTTCTGCTTCCCGGGGGTTGTTGTCACTCTCAGGCAGGCTCTCCCTTCATTGTAACCAAGATGACCTCCAGTGACTCAA
>RJWJ010026157.1:0-23248 GCA_004363605.1 Indri indri
CACCACCATCATCATCATCACCACCATCATCACCACCATCACCACCACCACTATCATCATCATCACCACCATCACCATCATCAACACCATCACCATCATCACCACCATCACCATCATCACCACCATCACCATCATCAACACCATCACCATCACCACCATCATCATCATCACCACCACCATCACCACCATCATCACCATCATCACGATTGTCATGACCACCACCATCATATCACCACTATCAACATCGCCATCATCGAAAGATCTCTGTGAAGAACCTGAGAGCACAGTGCCCTCTGGTGTGACAGGTACAGAGAGAACTACACGGATGTGCCTGCCCACTACAATTGGACAGTATACGGTGAGTGACCAGGTACATGTACCCCACACAATCATCATGCATGGTGATGGTGATGATCGTGATGATGGGCTTGGCTAAAAATGTGGAAATAAAAGGAAATAAGGGTAGAGAAAGTGGAGTAACTTTAAGAAAAAAAACACTTTTGTTTTTGAAGAGGAGAGTACTCAAATCTTACAGCTCCATGAAGTGCGATGAAGTGAGCAGCTGCAGTGAGCTCTGGCCCCAGGGTGAGGAAGCATGATGCCCCCTGCCACCAGGAGCCTGTCACTAACCCACATTGTCTTCACGTCCCCTCCTCTCCACCTTGCGTAGCCCGACTTCTGATCTCATAAATTAGTTCTTCCTGATTTTGAACTTTGTAGAAATAGAGTCAGACAACATGTATCTTGGGTGTCTGGTTTCTTTTCCTCGTTGCATATTGTGAGATTTATTCTTGTTGGTGTGTGTAGTTGTAGATTCTTCCTGCTGAACATACACCAAAAGTTATCCCTCTGCTACAGGGGTGCATCTGTGTGGTCTCCAGCAGTTTTGGCGATTAAGCAGGCCTCCCGTGAGTGTTGCCATGCCAGCTGTTTCCAGGTGTGGAATTGCTGGAGCACAAGCACGGAGACTGGCGAGCCTTCCACACCAGCTGCACCGATTTTCACCCCCACGAGTGGCAAAAGAGAGTTTCAGTTACTCCATCCTCACCACGCTTGGTACTTGGACAGCTTTTAAAGACTATGGCAGTAACGACACCAACGTGTACAATGGCAGTAGTATCAAAATGAGTTCTTGCGGCAATGATAATGGCAGAACCTTTAACCAGGAACATAATAACTGATGAGCACCTTGAAGATGGATGCGTCTTTAGCTCTGTTTTGAGTCTCCAACCCCAGCACCGAGCTCCCAAGCTGGAAATCAGCACACGCGTGTTGGCGTCTGAGTTACGTCCCATCCGGTGCTGTTGGGTGAGGCATCTGCTGTGGGGCTTGTGGGGCTTGTGGGGCTGGGGTCCAGAAGGGAGGCGGGACCCGAAGGGCTGCTCCTGGTCAGCACCAGAAACCAGGGTGCCCTGGCTTGTGGGTAAAGGGAGCTCCGGCAGGCTGTGCGCTGCGCGGCTGCCACCTCTGTGCTTTGCAGCCAGAGGTCTTGTGGTGGGCCCGGGGCAGCCGTTGGTAAAGCGACTGGACGCTGTGAGGGACAGGGACACGCAGGGGCCCGGGGCAGCTCTGCACTGCCTGCCTCCGCCCCCCCCCCCCACGGCCTGGGGGTCACCATCGCCGCTCACGCCTACACCAGCGCTTACGACAGGCCCTCGCTCGCCAGCCCCTCAGCTTCTCCCGCGACCCAGAGCAAACCCCCAGCGTCCACCCGCCGACCTGGCCTTGCCCACGCCTCTGTGTATTACGTCTCTCTGAACTTCCGCTGGGTGACAGGCTGCCTAGAGACAGAATCCAGATTCAAAATTGTCTTCCTTTAGCACTTTGAAAATAATGCTCCAGTCCTGTATGCATCCAGGGATGTTGATAATAATCCGACTTTTGATTCTTTTAGAAAATTGGATTTTTTTTGTACCTTTGAGAGTCTTTCTTAATTCTAACGTTCTGTTAGTTTCCCACAGCGTGTCTGGGGTGAGTTTTACTTGTGTGTGTTGCGTGGCGTTTGACGGGCAGTGGGGTAATGTTTTCTTCGTTGCTGGGAAAGTCTCAGGAACCGTTTTGTGATGCGACGATTTCTCTCTAATGTCCCTCTTCTCCTCTCCCGGAGGCTGAGTGAGCACGCGCGTCTCATTGGCCTTCCGTGTCTGTCCACTTTTGCACTGTCTGTAGTTCCGTCATTCTGGAAAAGTCCCTCAGCCTGTGTTTGTAGCTCCCTTACTCACACTTCTGCTATGTCTGTTCTAAAACTCAAGCATAATTGAATTTTAAAATTTTAACGTGTATTTTTAATTTCCAGTGTTGCTAATTGGTTCTTTTTCACAACTCCCCGTTCTTGATTCATAGATGCTTTTCTCTCTCCGAGACTGTTTCCTGGGCGTATTTCAAGGTTCTGCTTGGCTGTGGCGGCAGCTGTTTTCTCGGGTGTGAATTCTCGGGTAATCTCGCCGCGGTGTCTGTGCCTGGGGTGTCTGACTGTTAACCGTGGGTTATGGCTGCAGCGGTTCTTCCCCGTATGCAGCTCTGCGGGTACAAGGCCTGTGCGGGGAAAGGGGGAAGTCGCCTCTCTAGGCTGGAGTTCTGGTTATCCCAGGGAGAGCGGGAAGTGGATAGCCTCTGACCTCTGACCCTTGCTCTGTGGGCTGGCCCAATGCCTGCTCTGCCTGGACGCTGACCCCTGTGTCGCCTCCTGGCTGCGGTGGGAGGAGTGGGGGGGCATGGCCCTCCCGCGGGGACCCCAGGCAGCTCCTGAGCACTTGGGCTGCCCCACCTGCCTTCCTCCCCGGGTGGCCGCTTGCTCCGTGGGCCCTGGACCGTGTTGGGATGGCAGCCGCAGCCTTGACGGGACCTGTCCAGCTTCCTCCTGGCTGCTGGTCCTCTGAGAGCCCTGCTCCCTGCTCTCAGCGGGGTCTGCCCACCTTAGGTTTACATTTTTCCCGCCATTCCCAAGCTTGATACACACATGGGAGAGATTTCAGCAAGTGTTCAGCTTGCGATCTTGAAATTGGATGTAGTTCTATTACTTTAAAATATGATTAGTAGTTACAGTCTGTAAGCTGGGGCATGTCTTTTGTTTAAATGGCTTTGCTGTCATGCTAATTCTGTCTGCTTTGGGGGCCTTGGTTCTCAGAGGCATCGATAGAAAGACCAGTTATGTGCTAATTCATGTATGTCACCGGACGGAGGTAAATTTATATTCTGTTTGCAAATTTTAACATTCTCTTCTCCTTGAAAGACAGTCTTCTTCTGGAGGAAAATAAAGATCGACTGAGAGTGATTCATACTGGCTGCGTATTTCTGTGGAATCCCACCTGCGTTCTACAGCTCCTGACATTTCGCTCTAATCGTGTGTTATGCATTTAAACCTAGTAACTGGCAAATTTGTTTGCTTAATGGACTTAATAATAATAAGTTCTTTAAAATAGTACACAATTGGATGAAGCACCGTGTCAGCATATCCGCCAATGCCAAGCACAATTATTTGTTCCGTGAATGCCAGGACACACCTGGGCAGGCGGAATGCCCAAGTGCTGTTTAGACACCACCTTTCACCTGGCCGCAAATCCAGGTTGGAAGATCAGTGTTTAGTCGAACGTGTGCCTTTATTCATTGACTGAACAGACGTGGGCCGTGTCTGTCCTGGGCTGCGTTGTGCTGGGTGCTGGGGTCACGGCTGGCCGCGCCCTGCCGTTCTGTCCGAGGAGGATGGTAGGACGGGTGTGGGATGGAGAATGGGATTCTCTGCAGAGCTCACCCAGGGCTGCTTGGAGGAGGTGCTCACCTCACAAACCCACAAGGATAGGGGCCGGGGCGTCCCACGGAGCATTCCCGAACCAGGCAAACCTGCGGGAGCTCGGCCAGGGAGCCGCACCATGGGGTGCTGAGCCCCAGCACCAGCTTTCTGGGTTCCTGAGGGGGGCACCGTCTAACCACATCGACCACCTTTCCCAGGAAACGCCCCTTCGGCCTGCGGCAGCCCAGTGAACCCTGGCAGCAGGCGCCCTGGTGGCTTGTTTGCAGACCTCGGCTGTGCGTACCAACGTAAGGGTTTGCTCCTTCCCCAAAGACAAGGGGTGGGAAAACACGAGACCATGAGATTTCAGAGCTGGGAGGGATGCCACCCTGCGTCTTGTTACCCTCAGGAGGGAGGAAACAAGACGAAGGCACAGGCTCAGAGAGGCCCAGCCTGCTCCTGCCCACAGCTGCATGTGAGCCCGGCGCCGGTCCACGGCCCTGAGTTCCTTCCGCAGCGTCCCGTGGAGAAAGGATCCCGGAGCCTGGTCTGCTGAGCACCGCAGGGGCTGGGAGCCCGCTAGAGGCAGCGAAGCCCCGGTGTGGGTGACACGTGGGGCCGCCCAGCTCACGTCCAGACGCCCAGGCTGCCTCTGCACTCTGGAGTCTCCGGGCACCGACGGAGCCAGCAGGGGCCGGGGATGTGGTGTTGACCAAGCAGACGGTGAATAAAAGCCACGACTTTAAGACGGGTAATCGCAGCTTATCGATTAGGGATGGGCGGGGGTGGTCTGTTTAGAGCGGGGGTCAGGGGGCCTGTTGCAGAGGCAGCACACCGGGCGGAAACTGGAAGCAGGAGGGAGCCAGCCCTGCGAAGTCCGCACGTCCAAAGGCCCCGGGTGGCGGGTGTGCAGCTGTGAGGACGGGCGGGGCCCCGGGTGTGCCTGCCTGGGGCGGCAGGTTTGCAGCGTCTTGAGGGCAGGCGAGGGCGCTGGACTACTGTCGGAGCAGCAGGAATTCGCGGCAGAGACCTCGCCGGGGAAAGGGGCGTGGCCTGGCGCTTGTCTGGGAGGGACGACTGGAGTTCTGCTACCGGGAGGCCTTCACCACGTCCAGTGTCGCCGTGGAAAGGCCCAGCGGCAGGCAGCCGTAGCGAGTGCCAGTGCTGTGGGAAGCTGGAGAGAAGGTCCCCGTCCACCTTCTCCAGGGGCTGGGTGACTGGGCTGGGAAGGACAGCAGAGCCTGGGTCTCTGGCCAGACCAGAGGGCGCGGCGGGGAAGACCCATGTCCCCTGGCCCACCCACCACGCACGCCGTCCGCCGTCCGCCCTGCGCCCGGGAGAGGTCTGGTTCCCCCAGTCATTTCATCTTCGTTCCCGGTGATAACGGTGCCCATCAACCCAGTGCCAGGACGTGGCGCCCACTCGCCGGAGCAGTGAAGTCTCTCATCCTGTCTCGGGCAGGGCCGTGTGGGGCCCCACTTGGCGGCCGTCTGAGTGTGGGGTCCCCGTCTGTTCCTGCGCGGCTGTTGTAGGGGGAGCAGGAGGCTGGCGGTCTGGATGCATGTTGGCGCTCGCAGGGGCAAACCTGTGCGTGCTGGTTCATTTCCCGCCCCGTGACTGAGATGGTCCCTCTGGTGCAGGGCCGGCCAGGTAGCTGGTGCCGACAGGCGTCCCTCCCTCCCGGGCCGCTGCGTTGCTGGGGACAGGGAGACGGTTTCCCCGGAACCGTCAGGCTCGGGTCATTCCTTGCCGACTTCTTTCCCATCCGGTCTCTGTCCACCTCCCACCCTCGGGAGGGCAGGGGTCAGGAGGGCTCGGGCAGCGACGTCGTGGGGTTCCCGGCAGGACGGCAGCCTCCAGCTCAGCAGGAATTTGCTGGGCTGCGAGTGCAGAGCTGCCGGGGAGGATTCAGGTCCAGGCCTCTGCCCAGTGGTCGGGTTGGTGGGGGGGTTCTTCGAAACACGAAAGTTGTCCCATTGCCCTTGGCAGTCCCTTCCAGAAGGTTCCTTTTATTCTTCAGAACATAGCAGCAGCCCCTGAGACTGGTGAGGGGTGGGGGCCATGTCCTTCCGTTTTCCGACACTCTAGTTTTAGATTTGGTTTCAGCGAGGGGACTCTAAGGTTCATCTGTGTCCAGGACTCCTGAGCGGGAGCCTTGCGTGGAGGGCACTGTCTGTCTCCTGGGTGTGCTGCCTTCAGAGCTCACGGGGGCAGCTCTCTCCAGCCAGGGGTCGGCCCAGAAAGTTCTCTCTCCTGAGCCGGCCACGGGCTCTGTGGCCCCAAGTGAGGTGGTGGGAAGAGATTTCTCCATTTGTTCCCCAGTGGTTCTCCCTGGGGGACGTCCGTTGTCCTGGGTCCACAAGACGGTCGTCCCCTGGGCAGGGCAGGGCGTCTGGGGCAGGCATGGAGAGTGCCTGGCGGCTCCCGAGAGCCTTGGCGCCAGGAAGCGCCGAGTTCTTGCCAAATAAGCTCCTTCGGGGCCAGTCCCACAAGCTCTGGGCAGGGGGCCAGGTGCCCCTGCATGCATCCCGGCGCCGGGGCCTGGGCATGCGCAGTGGCCTCTCCGCTGTCTGTGGAGCCCGGCCCTGAAGTCCCTGGTGCCCACTCCCCAGTCCTGGCTCCAGGGCCCCCCCATGGGATGGGTCCACATCCTGTTCCCATCCCCTCTGGGAGGGGCTTCGTGGACCCCGGTGTCCGGCGTCCTGCCTGGGACATCAGACCAGCCGCTGGGGCCCTGGGTGCCCACTGGGTGGGAGGGAGTCTGGACCAGGGCCCTGAGGTCCCCTCAGCAGGGCTGAGGAGGGGCCATTGCTCCCTCGGGCCAGCTCCCGCCCCACCACAGGGCCCCAGGGGCACGCAGGGCTTGGCGATCTCTCCACTGGGTTTCGTGTGAGTCTGGGCCAGGAGGTTGCGTTCTCGCCCGTCCCCTTCCCAGCAGGTTGTGAGGGGTCTGTGTCTGGGAGCCCAAGGCCTCAACTTCGGCCCCGTCCTCTCAGGCTGCGGGTTGTGCAATGCCCAGCGGGTGTCTGCTGTTCCGCTGGGGGGTCCCACTCGGTCCAAGACGCTCAGAGGAGCCTGGACCCCACAAGTAGTGGCTGTGGTGCGGTCTCTGGCCACCCAGCCTGGCCGTCTTTAATAATAAATGGCAGCTCTTATCCCTGTGGTGACCAGGCCCTGGGAGGCCGAGGACTGGTCACGCCTGCCTGGCCCTGGCAGCAGGTCAGGGCTGTGCCCAGGGGAACCACCTGGGAGCTCCACCCTGTGTCCCAGTCTGCCCCTCCACCTGCCAGTGACGCCATCTCTTCTAACACATGACCGGAGCGGACTCCAGACTCCCCACACCACAGGCGTCTCCGGGATGTGCAGGGACCCAGCTGTCCCTGCCTGAGCCTCACTGGCCCCCCAAATGCCGGCGGAGCCCCTCAGAGCTCTGCCTGGCTTCCTTCCTGTGGCCCCTGGAGCAGAGGCCGGTGTCCGGGGCTGGAACCACGCCTCTCCCCAGCCTGGGGCTGCCTCCCTGCACGTCCCTGTCAGAGCCACCAGTGTCCGTCCAGGGGGGCTCGACCGCAGGAGGCCCGTGTTTCTCTGCGGCACCCGGCACGTCCCGCGCCTGCGCTGCGTCCTCCCACGTGAAGGGCGTCCCCGAGGTCTCCACTGCTGTGGCTGCTCCCTGGGGGAGCTGGGTGCTCCCGCTGCTCTGCGTCCGAGGGGCGGCGTCTCCCACGTGTCCCGAGGTCCTGCGTGTGGCTCTGGGAGGGGACTTTAGCCCCTTGCCCCATGACGTGTGAGCCCTGTGGGACATGAACTAGGGAATGTCACGGTCGGACAGTCCCCTATGGATAGACGAGGGGCTGGAGTCGCTGGCGACCAGGTCAGCAATGGCCCCGCCAGCTCCCAAATGGCACCACCCACCTGGGGGACAAGGCCACAAAGATGTGCAAAGACCCTCTCCCCACGGGGCCCAGGGCTGATGGGAGCTCGACGCCTCTGTGCCCGGCAGGCCCAGGCAGGGAGCACGTGTGACGGAAGGGCCCGGAACCCAGACATGGGAAACCCTGAGCAGTCACCCCGCCGTCCACTAAGTTGCTGGGCTGGTGAGGTGCTGTGGGTGGCCGGGCGTGGCCATGCTCTGGGCAGCTGGCACTTGAACAGTGCCCAGATCGCGTGTAGGCATCCCGGCCCCAAAACTCAGAGTGACCTTGTTAGGAGACCGGTAACTGCAGGTGTGATTGGTGAGATGAGGCTGTGGGGTGGTCCCTGATCCAACCCATCAGGCGTCCTCCTCAGCGGGGATCGTGGGCGTGAGAACACCAGGGCAGAGGCAGTTCCGTGGGCGAGCGCGGCCCTGCCCACGCTGACCCCGACTGCAGAGCGCGAGGCGACGTGTCTGTTGCACGACTGCCCGGCTGTGGTGCTTGTTCCGGCAGAAGCAGGTGTCTGGCCACTTAAGAGGTTTTTCAATGTTTATCATGTTTCAAAGGCTCATCAGACAACATGGAAGGAATCTCACGTCCCACGGCGGAAAGCTGGGTGCTGCGTCTCTCCACAGGGGCTGGGCCCTGACTTTGGCGCGAACCTCTCTGGCCTTAGCTTGTTGTGTGTTTTCACCTGCGGGGGTTCAGTTGACCTTGGGGCGGGTGAGTGGGTTGTGGGGTGCGCAGGGTGGGGCCCGGGCTGGGACGACCGTGTCACCAGGCAGAGGGAGATGGGACCGTGGTGGCCAGCAGCGTCCTGTGGGCAGAGGGGCCGGTGGAGGCTCCAGGCCGAATCATTGATGGTGTCCAGAGCTGTCTGGGGGTGTCATGTGGGGTGAGTCTCGCCCTGGAGGAAGCAAACAGGACGCCGGGCTGTGAGGGCTGCCGCGGGAGGGCTGGGAGCCCGGTGGGAGGTGCAAGGCGCTGCCGGTCTGGTTTGATGTCCCCTGTGTGTCAGCCAAGCTCGTCCTCCCCTGGCGCCGCGTTGCTCACGGTGTCCTGTCCTCCGCCACTCTGCCCTGGGGCTGGTGCTCACCTGCAGGGAAAGTGGGTCCACGCCTAGAAAATCCAGCCGGGGCTGGTGGGTGGAGTTTTATGCACTTGGCCTGTGACGCGCCCTCAGTCCCTCCCAAACCTGCCCATCTTGGGCACTTCTGCAAGGAGCCCTCCATGGGGCCCCAGCTGGATGTTGTCCTGGCTTTGCTGGGGGATGTTCACGTTTCCCAAAGGCAGCATGGTGGAACCCCGGCTCCTGCAAGGGCTCCTCCCCCGAGCACTCAGGTCGAGCGCAGGGAGCACGGTCGTTCCAACCTGCGAGGCGCACTCCAGGGCTCCCGCAGGGGAACGTGTCTGGCCAGAGACCCGCCTTGAGCTTTTCCTCCTTAGAAATAATAACTGAAACTCGTCGAACACTAGTAACTGTGACAATCACAGTTCTGAGCACTTTTTGTGCATAGAAGACATTTTCAAACTGCCTTGATCTTTCGCTGTGAGATTGTGTGACGAGGTCCTCCGCCTGAATGTGCCTGGGCACCCTCAGGTCTCCGTCCGGGGAAGCTGGGGCCCAGAGGCCTCAGACGGTGGCTTGAGAGGAATTTCTGGGTCCTTTTTCCCCTTAGCTGGGCAGCAGCCGAGCTTGTGTTTCGGGGGACAGAGCCGCGGAGACTGAGGGTGGGTGAAGCTTGAGGACGGGCCGCCTCGGAGGGAAGACTGTGCCCCGGCCTCAGCCCGGGGAGCCCAGTGGGGCAGGGGGTGCCCTGAGGTCCGGGTCTGCCCCGAAGCACGAGGCCCCCAACAGCCCAGAGCGCAGACGTGGCCTGGGAGGGTTCCCTGCGGGTGGCCCGGCGTGAGGAGCGTGGCCGGAAACGGGGACGGCACGGGGCTCCCTCCTCTCCTGGGAGTGCAAGGGCCAGCCAGGGAGGACCCGAGGCTGTGCCGCCTCCGGCTGGGCCGATCACCTGGGTCTGGCCGTTCTCCTAAGTGTTGGCCACGGGCTCCACGGGGCGGGAGCCGTGGTCTCTCCTTTGCAGAGGGTGGGCGGCCCCTCAGCCTGTGCCTCGGGCCGGCTCCAGACCAGGCGTGTGTGCCGGACGCCCACCCGAGGCCGGGATCGCCCGGTGCTGCCTGCCTGGCGTGGGGACCACAGGCAGCGTGACATTGGAGCTGCGTGTCCCTGCCAGACGGGAACACAGTGAAGGCTTGTGGGTAGTTTCCACCCACTTTGAACCAAGGGACAAGCGGTGTCTGCGGAGTAAGACGTCGGCTGGCGTCGTCACTGTGTGACCCTCATGCCTGGCCTCAGGGTTTCTCTCGTAAAGACAGCGCGACGTCGCCGTTTTGCCCGTCCTCCGGCTCCCCCTTGGCCGCGGTGAGGGGTCGGTGGTCATGTGCAGTGTGTGTGCCGTGCTCCGTAAACAAGCCTGCGTCTCCCTCTTGCCCTGTGATCCCATCTTCCTCTCCTCGACAAACCTCATTTTCGTGCCTGTCTTAAAAGAAAAAGCGCGATTTGGTGGCGACAAACCATGCAAAAAATACCAAGTCGTGTATCAATGTCTCTAAATGTATCCAAATTTCACCAAACCGTTCCTCCTCCTGCTTTAACTAAACCTCCTCTCATCTCTTGTCTGTTTACACGACGCGCTGAAGACGGCGCCGCCCCGTCTGCGTTTCTCACGCTCCGGAGCGACAGATCGTGTCGTCCGACTGAGGTGGTTTTCTCCTGAAACTGCATTCCCCCCTCCTGCGTGACGGCACCGTCTCATCCATACGCAGTCAGCTCTGCAGCTGCAGCCGCGATGCCCAGGCGCCCACGGCCCTGTCGGGCTTGGGGCCACGAGGGGGCTGTGCGGTGGGAGCCCGGCCACCCCCACTCCGCAGCCCTGCCCCCTCAGCCCCTGCCCGGCCCCTGTGGCCTGGCCGGAAACTTTATTTTTAGAGCCCCAGGAATGTTGTGCTTGGAAGTTCCGCGTCTCCCTTTCCTGGGTTAAGGGATGAGGAAGTCAGGGGACGAGCTTTTGTGTGACTGGGGTTTCCCTATGGGCAGCCCCTGCAGCCCCCAGCCCTGCCAGCCTGGGACGAGGCCAGGCGCGAGCTCAGCCCCACCAGGGCAGCCCAGGGAGAGAGCTCTGGGTGAGAATGACGCTGTGGGGTCGGCAGGAGGCCCCGGCTGACAGCGGGAGATCGGCGTCCGGTTCTGGTCCCAGGAGGCGTTTGCAGCCTCAACCTGAGGCCAGGAAGTGGCTGCTCCTTCTGCATTGCGGTTGCATCGCGGCTTGGCAGGGCTCTTTCTAACGGGACAGGAAGGCGTGAGTCGGGGCTGAGAGAACATGACTGGGGCTGGCGCAGTCCCCCACGCTCCAGGCACGAGGGGCGAGCGCTCACGCCCCTGCTCCTGGGGGACAGTTCACCTTCTGCCAACAGTGGGTCTCACCCGGCTGCTGGTGCCTCCAGCCCACCCACCTCCCGGCACAGGCCCGGGTGCCGCCATAGAGGCAGGTCCCAAGGGCAAGGCCCCATGGGAAACCAGGTGCCAGCACTGGGGACGAAACAACTCCCAAGTCAAAACCAACATCAGCACTGAGCAGCGAGCCGGGGGGCATGCGAGGGAAGTGGCCGTGACACCCGGGCCCAGCCTCCAGACGGCGGGCACCCCAGGCGGTAAGTCCCGCCAAGTCCTGGAGTCTGCAGCCGGAAGGGGTGTGGGAACGTGGATTCAGGCCTCACCCACGCGGAAGCTGACTCCTGCGTGGCCACCCACGTGTGCCGCTGTGGTCCCAACACCCGCAGCTCAAGGCTGGCCGTCCAGCGCTCTGGAGCACCAGGGCTTCGAGGGGCCTTTCTCCCGCCGTGACTGTGGGAGCTTCCAGACTCCTGAGGCCCCCAGACCCCCTGCTGGGAGCCACGCACAAAGTGAGACCATCCCATCCACAGCCATGCAGCCTCGACCTTGTCCCTTAACACCTCTCAGCTCAGTCTTCTCAGCTGCAGAGCAGGGCACGTGGCTGCCCCGGGCACTGTCGTCAGAATCGGACCTGAGGTCTCGGGTGCCGCGCTCAGGGCTGGACCTGCACTGAGAGCTCCCCACGGCCGTCAGCCAGCGAGGTGGGACTTGTGGTCGATGCACAAATTTGGTGAAAGTGTCACAGACCACAGGAGCGCGACCAGGTCCCAGGTACGGACTCCCAGTCTGCTTCCAGCTTGAGGCCTCTCAAGGGGCTGGGATCACCCTGGACCATGTCCGAGTGTGCATGTGTGTTCACAGCGAATGTGTACAAGTGCGTGAGTGCATGTGTGCATGATATATTTGGGGTGTGTGTGTGTGCAAGTGTTCTCATGTGTGCACGCACATACGAGCATGTGTGTCACAGTATGCATTTGTGTGTGTGTGTATTTGGGGGTGTGTGTGCGCATGTGTTCTTGTGTGCATGCATGCATGTGTGCGCATTTGTGTGTGCATGTGCACGAGTGCATGTGTGCGTGAGTATATTTGGTGCGTGTGCATGTGTTCTCATGTGTGCATGCATGTGTGTCCACAGTGTGTGCATTTGCATGTGCATGAGTGCATGTGTGTGAGTATATTTGCATGTGTTCTCCTGTGTGCATGCACGTGTGTGTGTGTCCACAGTGAGCGTGTGCATTTGTGTGTGCATGTGCACGAGTGCATGTGCGCGTATGTTTGGTGTGTGTGCATGTGTTCTGTGTGCCTGCATGTGTGTGTGTGTCCACAGTGTGTGCATTTGCATGTGCATGAGTGCATGTGTGCGTGAGTATATTTGGTGTGTGTGTGCATGTGTTCTCGTGTGTGCATGCACGTGTGTGTGTCCACAGCGTGTGCATTTGTGTGTGCATGTGCACGAGTGCATGTGTGCGTGAGTATATTTGGTGCGTGTGCATGTGTTCTCATGTGTGCATGCGTGTGTGTCCACAGTGTGTGCATTTGCATGTGCATGCGTGCATGTGTGTGAGTATATTTGGTGTGTGTGTGCATGTGTTCTCGTGTGCATGCACGTGTGTGTGTCCACAGTGTGTGCATTTGCATGTGCATGTGCATGAGTGCATGTGTGCGTGAGTATATTTGGTGTGTGTGCATGTGTTCTCCTGTGTGCATGCACGTGTGTGTGTCCACAGTGTGTGCATTTGCATGTGCATGAGTGCATGTGTGCATGAGTATATTTGGTGTGTGTGCATGTGTTCTCCTGTGTGCATGCACGTGTGTGCGTGTGTGTGTGCATCTCTCACTGCCCACTCAGGGCTTCCTCAGGGGAGCGCCCAGGCAGCTGCGGCACGAGCTTCCTCCTGTCAGAGCTGACCCTGTCCCTGTTTCCAGAAGAGGAGCTGCAGCTGGACGAGCGAGGAGCCCGGGCCCCAACACAAGGAACGACGGGGCCGCCGCAGAGTCCACGTGTGACTGGAAACCACCGGTCCTACACGGGTGTGGTTTTGCGACTGTGAGTTGCTTGCAAAGGCGGCGCACGCGCACACACCCTTGCTGTCTCAGATGTCTGAGCAGGAAAGTAAACACCAGACGCAGTGAGAAGTGGCCGGGTGCCGAGTGTGTACACAAAGACAGCTCCGTGCTGACCAGGGCCACCCTGGGAGTTTGCAAGAGCCACTTCCTCCCGCCTTGGGGTCTGCAAGGCAGGTGCGCATAGTACTGGGAGGGTGGTGGACGGGCGCCGGGGTCCCCATCCAGTAAGAGCTGCCCACAGCCGTTGTTTGGCAAAGCAGCAGGGTGCTCCTGTCTCTGCCCACCCTCACCGAGCAGTTGGCCGTGAGCTTGGGAGATGCATATTCCTCTCTGGAGCGTCAGGAACTGACGCCGGAGTTTACAGCAAGTGGGATTAGTGAATGACTGTGTCATAAACACAGGATGTAGGTGGTTTTCCCAGCGCCGGCAGCACCCCTGTGCGGCCAGGCCGCGCTGCTGGAGCCCAGCCAGGGTGCCTGGCAGGCTGGGTGCAGTGTTTACACGTTTGAGTGTGCATGTGTGTGCGTGCGCATTGTGCGTCTCTGTGCATGCACATGTGAGCTGTTTGCCGGGCTCAGTTGCGGCTGCCCAGGCGTGGGTTGGGGTGGAGACAGCTGGTGCAGCGAAGGCTGCGAGCTTGAGCCTGGCTATGCCTCCCCTGCAGCCGCCGTCCTGACGCTCTTGCCTGTCCCCTGTGTGTGGGGGTCTCACCCAGTCGCTGTGACTGAGGGGTCCACAGAGGTTCCCCGGCCCCTCGGGGAGCAGCAGAGCTGAGAGCCCGCACGGGAGGGCAGGGACTGTGTCTCCAGGGGTGTTGTTGGGACGAGGGCATCTTGACCCTGCTCGGCCGGCAATGCCAGTGCGTGCGGAACATGGGCTCCCGGTTCTCCCTGGTGACGCTGACCTGGCCTCACACCAAGTCATTCTGTGCAGACGGCCCAGGATGGGACATTGGGGTGGGGGTCGGTCCTAGAAACTCATTTGTTTTGACTTCTGGTTTAGAAACCCTCCTTTGCAACATTACAGATGAATTCTGAACTCCTGGAAGTGGGGATTGGTTTTCTGTTGCTACTGTAGGAAACTATCATGCACTTAGTGTCTTGAAACAACATGAATTCATTATCCCGCAGTTCTGTAGGTCAGAAGTCTACCTGAGTACCGCGGGCTGAAGATCACTTTGTCGGCAGGGCTGGTTCCTCCTGCAGGCTCTGGGGAGGGTCCCCACCCGTCTCTACGCCTCTTCCCGCTTCTAGAGGACACTGTGCTCTGGGGCTCACGGTCCTTCCTCCCTCTCCAGAGCCCGCGACGGCGGCTCAGTCCTCCCCGGGCAGGTTTCCCTGGTTTTGTCTTCTCACTTCCTCTTGCACTCGGAAAGACCCTAAGAACACAGGGCGCCGGGACAGTCTCCCCTTCCCGGGTCGGATACTTAGCAACCTTAACTTTCTTGGGAACCTAAATTCCCTTTTTCCACATCACAAAACACATTCACGAGTTCTGGAGGGTTCGGACTGGACACCTCTGCGGGCACCGTTCTGCCCACCACGGTGTGGGATGACAGCCCGAGATGCCGGAGTGTTGAAACAAATGTGTGAGCGGCACATCCACCCATGGAGGCCGAGGTGCACGCGTGTGTAGATGTGCAGGTCTCTGTGTGCAGCTGGGGTCACTCTGGGATCGGTGCGGGGGCAGGAGCACGTCTCTGGGAAAGTCCCACTGTGAGCTGTGTGCCGAGTGTGGCCCCGTCTCAGGGAAACAGGGTACTTTTGTGTGTGCATGTGCATGCACATGTGTGCACGTATGCGGGAGCATGTGCATTGTGTGTAACGCATGTGTCCGTGTGTGTATGCCTGCATGTGCAGATGTGTACAGAGGTGTGTGCATGTGTGTTGCATGTGCATTTGCACGTGTGCCTATGTGCATTCATGTGTCCGTGTGCATGTGCCTGCGTGTGTGCGTACGTGTGTCTGAGCAAAGTCATCCAGGATGGATCGAAGAGCGTGCCGCAGTTGGACTCCTGCTGCCCCCAGCGCAGCACCTGGGGAGTTACGCCCACTCCAGCAAGACTCTCAGCTGCCACAGGCTTGGCTGAGCAGGGCTCCCGGCCCCCGGTGCTACGGGCGGGCCTCAGTCTCCCCACGCAGCGTCTCTCCCCTTCGGGAGGCTTCAGTCCTTCCTCAGCATCCACTCCCCACCCCTCCTTCCTCCACCCGCCTGCAGTGGCTTCGACCTGAAGGAATGTGGTTATAAGGGTGAAAATATGTAACACGAGAAGGCGTCTAAGGCCACCCTTTTGGTGCAGAGCAGATTTAGGCTTCAGACAGCTGGTGCCGGAGCGTTTGCGAGTTCGCGTTCCAAGGCTCGGGGAGGCCGTGCAAGTGGATATCCAGGCAGCAGAGTCAATTAGTGGTCTCAAAGCAGCACTGAGTCGTTTTTGTGCCGACCCACCTTTTTGTCGCCAGGAGAGGCGCGTTTTCTGACCTACCGAGCTGGAGACGCATGCGTGAGTGCAGCTGTGACTGTGAGGCTCGGGGAAGAGACATCGAGGTTGGAATTTGCAAAAATGTAATTTAGCCGTTGGGCCAGAATTAGCACAGAAAGAGGCGACTGAAGCGGGTCGACAGTCACCGCCAATTTGGGGAGATCGTCCAGCCTTCGGGGGACGTGGCCCCACGCCACCCCCGAGCTCTCCGCGTTCTCCGGCGCAGGGCAGGGACGTCTTCGAAGGGTCACCGTGGGGATGGTGTGGAGCACGTCGTGCGCTCAGGGTGCTTAGTACGGTGTCTGGTCCATGAATTCCCCAGACTCTAATGTCGTCATCGCCCGCGGGCGCCATGGTGCTGGGCGCTGTCACCAGGAGCTTTCAGGGACTCCGTGCCCAGGATGCTGTCCAGCCTGGCCACGCCCGAGCCTGTGGGAGCAGGTCAGACACCTGCTTTCCAGAGCTCCCGGGGTGCCCAGACTGCAGCCGGGTGACAATCCATCCCGTGGCCTTGGTTTCTCCGGCAGGAGCATCTAGGGGACGGGGCCACGGGAGGGGACGAACACCCTCTGGGACGAGGACTTCAGCACCGCGCTCACCGGTCATCCTGTCCCCAGCAGCTTTCCAAAGTCCACGCTCTGCTCACGCCACGGGGTTCGGGGCACTCTCCTCCCGTGACCCCCTCACCGCCCCTGCTCCTCTCAGAGCTGAGCCCTGGGCGGGCCCCCGCTTCCTGAGCCCACATGCCGGTAGGTGCAGCTCTCTGCATGCAGGTGGCACTCAATAACAGCTTCTAATTGAGTTGCTCTTCTTGCCAAACTGGCACATCTTTCTTCTCGTTCCAAATATCGTGGTGCGCAGCGAGCGTGGGGTCAGGAGAGCTCAGGGACGGTGGGACTTGCCCACCCTGGGACGGGTCGTGACTGGGGTCCCTTCGCTCTCCGTGTTAGAACTGGAGACGCGATGTGCGCCATCTTCCCGCCAGCGCTGTGGGGATTGCGGCAGGTCACACAAATGCGGGCAGGTTTCCCCGGGAAGACTTTCTGCGCATTTGAAGGCTGGAAGCAGCGTTTGGTGCGAAATGTTTTCCACCTAACTCCAGCGCGGCCTGGCAGAGTCTTGTTTTGTGGGATTAGTTTTTGAGAACTTTCTTCTGCTTCCGCGGCCCCATGCGGGCCGTGTCGCACACTGTGTGTGTCTGGACGCCTCTCCCCTCACCTCCCAGCCGCGCAAAGGCCGGTTGAAGCTGACTGGACCCCAGTGTGACTGTGACCCTGGCGCACGGCGCCCCGTAATCTGTCAGTTCAGGGAACTAATCTGTGGAAGAATGAGCTGAGCCGGGTCAGGCGCTGGGGCGCAGACCGCTGACAGGTGGGCGCTCTGTCGGGGGCTAATGAAGACCTGCGGCCCAGAGACGGGCACGCGGGCGGGCTCCGGCCCTGTCCCGGCCGGGGCTACCTGAGTGCCTCCAGCCCCACCTGCAGAGGTCGGGGTGCGAAGGGAAGAGCTGCCTTTTCTTCCGTGACTTTGCACGTTCACGGCGAGGTGAACTTTGAAGTCTCGCCAGGCCGGCCAAACACGGCGCCGGTCCCAGCACCCACCTGAGGGCTGCCTGCCTCAGCCACTCTGTTCTGCCTCCCGGCCTGTTGCTGGAAGGTTCTCCAACACAAGGTCCTGGGGGCTCAGTTCTGCTGCCAGAAAATCCCTGGCAAACGCCAACGTCTTTACTGGGGGAGGGACCATGGAACCTGCTCCCGGCCAGCACTGTCACAGGAAAAGCGCTCCAAGCTCCATGGAGGCAGGAATGGGCACAGTGGTCTACACAGCCTGCCCAGCGAGGCGGCAGCTGGCGCCAACACAGCCCTGTCCCCAGGACACAGGGACACAGGAGTTGCATGGAGATGCCCAGACAGAACGAACCTGTGGCTGCAGTAATTGCGCAGGGCCTGGGGACAGGTGGCAGCACGTGGGACGGGACTGGCAAAAATTGTGCTACTGAAGGGGGGGCCCAGACGGGGGTCGGTGAGGACGCTGTGGTCGTGGGGCCTGGAGCAGGATTGGTGAGGACGCCGTGGTCGTGGGGCCCGGAGCGGGGTCGGTGAGGACACTGTGGATTTGGGACCCCAGCCCAGGGTTGGTGTGGATGATGGGGTGGTACCTGGTATCTTTGTGTCTAGATTCTCATGTACTTTCTGCCATTACTTGACCACACCTGTGCTTGTATTGAGAGAGATAACTGGAAATAAATGCCCCCCCATAAAAATA
Source organism: Indri indri (assembly GCA_004363605.1). NCBI lineage: Eukaryota > Metazoa > Chordata > Mammalia > Primates > Indriidae > Indri > Indri indri. The sequence continues at coordinate 17,916 of RJWJ010026157.1, forward strand.
AACTGTGATCCTTTTGAAAACTCACCTTTGGTGAGTTTGTTATGCAGAATCGTGTTCCTGGGTGGAGGCCGTGGCTGGGGACCCCGTGGAACCCTGGTCGCACTGGAAAGACCCTATTTCCAAATGACACTTCTGCAGCTGCCGGGGCTCAGACATCCTCTTTCTGGGGCCACCGTTCAACCCATGACACCCCCTAGAGCCTCCGGAACGGACCCCGCCCTGACCCAGCTCCACCTGCAGGACGTGTGGGCAGTTGTCATGGTGGCCCAGGGACAAGGGCAAGTGTGCCAGCACCACTCAGCACCCAGCCCCTTCCTGGGAGCCAGGCCTGTGCTGGCCTCGTGGGTTTTCTCTCTGTGGCGCCAGGAAGGACAGGAAGGGAACTGGTCTGGTGCACGCACACTGCCCCCCTCCGGGTCACCTGTGCTCTTGTTGCTGGGTGAGCCCCGTCTGGGGGCCTCTTCTGTGAGGAAGCGTCTTGCTGCCTTGGGGGCCCTGGGCCCGTGTGGAGGCAGCGTCGGCTCCCGTGGCCTTGAGGGGAGTGAGGGACTCGGGGTGCCTGGAAGCTGGGGTCTGAGCAGCTGTGACCGCGGCCTGCTGGTGGGACGCTCACGTGCACACGGCAGAGCTGAAGGCCCCGGTGCGCGGCTCTGGGGTGGGCTGGCGGCAGTGTCGGGGAGCCTGCTGTTCCCAGGGAGGTCACGTGTCCTCCCCACTCCTGGCTGACGGGGCCTGGAAAACAGGCCACGCAGGCCCGATAATCAGTCATCCCGCTAATCAATTAGGGGCATGGCTAATGAAGGCGGCAGCGTGCACACGGCCGCAGGCTGGACGCTGGCCCCGTAATTGCTGGCAGGTGAAGGAGCCTGGCGGGCGCAGCTGGTGCGTCCCCCGTCCCTGGGGGAGGAGAGCGCTGCAGACCTGGGTTTGCAGGACGCCCGCCCTGCCCGCCGCAGCCTGCCGCGAGCTTCTTCCCCAGGTCACTGCGTCTGCGAAGGCTTCCTGGGCTTCCCCCCGGTGGAGCACGGGAAAGGGTTCGTTTTAGGGAATCGCTCGTGTTCTCATTGCTGCTCAGACCCGGAGAGTGAGCTGTTTGATTTTGGAAACGGCCCCTGCGTGGTGGTCAAAGGTTATTCTCCTGGCATTGGCCGGCAGGCGCCGAGACACGAGGACCAGAAAGGACAGGGGACTGCGGCTCCCTCTCGGGGACAGTCACGTCCGCACAGAAGTTCGTCCTGAGACCCGAACGACGCACGTGTGTTCAGGTGCTTTGCGAACCCTACATCCTGCACGGAGAAGGGTCCCTGTAACTGGCAACACGTCTTGTCTGCGTCTGATGCAACGTGGGCGCGCTTTGGGCTTTCCAGGAACAGCACCACTCCCCGCAGACTGGGTGCCGTCTCCCTCCCACACTCAGCGCAGTGCGTCTCCCTGTGTTCAGGCCTCTGCCCTGCGCAGGGGCTCACGCTGATCCCCGGAGCTTTCCTGCTCTCCGGGGCTCTGGGCAGAGTCCACACTGGTTGCCTCCACTTTTCCAGCGACCGGAGGTGGCCACGTTCCTGGTCCTCAGAGCGACGTGCGGCAGCTCCTGTGGATGCTTCTCCCAGCTCCGCCTCCCTCTGCCCTGGGAGCCCTGTGGTCACGCTGGGCCCGCAGGGCGCTGTCCCGGAGCACACGGCCCAAAGCTGAGTGGGATTTTTCTCAGCCGTCCTCCGGCTGGTCTGTGTGGGGTGTCTGCTCCCCATCACTCACACATAGCTCGGGGCCAGCGGGGCCGGGCTCGGGGGCCATCCCTGCCCGCAAGGACACAGGCACTGCGGGGGGTGGTGGCCGCCCTGCAGGGCTCATGCTCACCGCTGCTCCCTGAGCCTGTCCCCAGGGCCCAGGGTTGGGGGTGGACAGGGCTGGGGAGGGCGTGTCTCACCTCGACGCTGCAGTCAGGGGGCCGCTGCGGGGTCCCCACCATGGAGGGGTCGTCCGCACCAGGGTGTGACAGGGCTCCTGTGGCTGGGGACAGAGCTCCGGGCTCACCCGATGCCCAAGATCTCAGTGGGTCACTGGGAGGGTCTCACTGTGGCTGTGTGTCAGAGCCCCAGGGGCTCTGGGTGGTGAAGGGTGAGGGGTCCCGACCCCGGGGCCTGGGCCCTGGAAGCCGCTCCTGTTGCCCAGGCTGCCCCCAGGCAGGGGCCGAAAGACCCCCCCAGAGGGAGGAGTGGCTGTGTGTCCCGCTCGGTGGCCCTGGCCTGCATAGGGTGTCTGGGGAGAGCACACGGAGGGCGCGAGACAGGCCTGGAGCCCAGCTGAGCCCAGCCAGGGCCCGGCAGGAGCAGCGGGGCCGCGGCCACCTGGGGCCTCTCAGGTAGAGCCCACGGGGCTGGGATGACAAACTGCCAGGACCCCCTGCCTCACCCCGGCCACGGGCGTCCTGTGTCCGTGTGGGGGGAGGGTCTGGCCACGTGCTGGCGTCCTGGGCCCCCCACCTGCCCACGGTGCCCTCTAAACTCGACCCCACCTGGGACACGGGGACACCAGGCTCTCCCCACAGGTCTCAGATGCACTTCCCGGCGCTTCTGTGTGCGGAGCGCGCGTCTCACCTCCTTCGGGCACTAGAGCCTCTCCTGAGGCTGGTCTCGGCAGGGGCAGTGCCCCAGGACCCCACCGGGCGCAGGCTTGGAGCCCCCCAGGGGCCTGTGGCTGCCATGACCAACACTGCCCAGGCCGCATCTCACAGCCCGGTCCTGTCGGACACAGTGACGGTCAGAGGGTCTCGCTTCCGACAGGCCCTCCCTGCTGTTCCGCTCCCCAGGCCCCGCTCTTGGGGGTCACTTCACGGCGGGGGCACCAGGACACAGCACAGCGGAGTCACCTCCGGGCCCTCTCCAGACTGCTCTGCAGAGCGTGGGGGCCGGGCCAGCGGGAGCAGCCAGTCCCAAGGAGAGAAACACCCAGAGTAGGGGACCAGCCCTCGCTGATGCGGACTCGGGCCTGGCGCAATCTTGCAAGGTCTGTGCGCACTGAGGAAGGCTCTAGAAGGTCGGGAGAGCCCTGCTGCTTGTGGCCAGAGCTCCACCTGCCTCTTTGCTGGAAGCTTCCTGAACGCTGCTTTCTCTTTGCAGCGGCTGGACAGTGGCCCCACCGTGCCGGGTGCGGGAGCTGGCAGCCTGGCTGGCGCGGGGCCAGCTGCTCTGGCATCGGACACTGGCAGCCGGCCCCAGGCGGTGGTGGCTCAGAGCAGCCCCCGTGGCGGGACTGTTCCTTCTGCCACCGGCCTCTGTCCCCACCCAGCCGTCTCGGCACCGCCATCACCCTGGAGAGTGACACACCTGGGCTGTGTGGTGACGGAGGCCGCAGGGTCAGGGGCTCTTCCTCCCTCTCCTTGGACCCACCAGCTCTGGCCACGAGGGTGGGGACCTTGCCTGTGTCTGCTCACAGCTCCCGTCCTGTGCTGCGCAGGCCGCCGGGCCTGAGGTGGCTCTTTACATGTGGTCCGTCCTGACTTTGTCTCGTCAGACCACACACGCCGCCCAGCGAGTCATCCCACACGACCGGGGCATTGCCGACTGTCCCAGCCAGCGTCCTCTGCTCCCAGTGTGCGGCGTGTGGGCCACGCACCAGCAGCAGCTACGCCCAGAACTGATGGGAAATGCAGGACCCTGGCGTGGCCCAGCCTGCGAGTGGGAGTCCCCAGGCCAGGGGAGCTCCATGCCGCGTCAGAAGTGCCGTCCTGCGTGTGCCTGCCGGGCAGGGGGGGCTCTGGCCTGCTCCCTGCAGTGGCAGCTCCTGGAGCAGGGCACGCAGCCTGCAGCAGCGGGTTCAAGTGCACCGACAGGGACGCTCACGACACGGAGGCCAGAGAGCCGTGCGGACGCCTGGACGCCGCCCTCCGTGCATTGCTGGTTCGGAGGGTCCCAAGGCCACAGGTGAAGGTCAGGCCACTCCCGGCCTGGAATCTGGCCCTGGAACTCAGAGAAAGCGCAAGTCTCTTCCCGTCGTTGAGGGTGCGAGCTCCACCCCGACTGGGCCCTTGTGCAGGAGGGACCGTGGGGCCCTGCACGCGGCCAGCGCTGGACCTTCCCACTCCTTCCAGCCCCGGCTCTGACCTGAGCGATGGCCAATGAACAAGGGGTCTGTCCCTGTTAAATTACCGCCTCATTCGAGTCCCGTTTCGGAACAAGCTTTTATGTTTGATCCTCTGGAGTTTGTTGGACACGTTTGCTACATGGTGTCACCTGTGCCCTGGGCCGTGGGTGACAAATGCCAGGTAGCATCGGGACGATTAATTCCCCCTAGGAGAGGGCTGGGAGACAGAGGCCACGTCAGGGCGCCCGCTCGGCTCGCGGCCTCTATTCGAGGTGACGCTCTCACGCCCTGCCCTTGGGACCTGCTCTGAGACTCTGGGAAGCCGCAGCCCGTGAAAACACATGGCCAGGCCCGGGCCCTTCCTGCGTCCTAAAAATACCGCCGATTGCTGCAGGAGCTATTTTGGGACAAGGCAGCAAAGTGCTTCCTTGAGATGAAATGGCTCCAGCACCACACACAGGATCTCGGCCCCCCACGGACACAGCTGGGGACGCCATCTGATCCCCGCACACCCAGGAGCTACACTGGTGGTGCTGGTTCAGGGGTGCTGGTGTTTTATTTTCTCAGTTTCACTTTGCTTTTAAATTCCAATTAACTCAGCAAAGGTGGGGCCTGAAGAAATGTGCGGAGGATAAGCCCTGCCCCTGGGGTCCTGGGGCATGGATGGTCGGGGTGGGAGAGACCCCTGGGGAGCAAGTGGCAGCCCCCAGCCCTGCTCGTGAGCTTCCCCGGGAGGGGCTCAGCGGGCCCTGCAAGGGTCACCCACCCCCTCTCCGGAAGCTCACGCTGGACAGTGCCCCTGGGCTTCAGGACTCGGGGGCGCCCGACCGCACCCTGAGACACAAAGGCACAGCAGTGGCCGTGGCCCCCCCAGTAGCACCAGCGTCCGGATGAGAGGTTTGGAGCCCCAGTGGGGGGCACAGGCTCCTCCCGCCCACTCAGGCCCTGTCCGTGGGAAAAGCTGTTTCATCTCCGTGTGTCTGTGTCGCCCTTAGCAGAGGCAGAACCGTGGCCCTGGCCCCAAATTCCCTGGACGCGAGAGCCAGCCGAGGGCTCCACGCTCCTCCCTCCCAAGCCGGGCCCACTGCCCCTGCCCGGGCACGGCCGGACCCAGCCTGCCTCTGGCCGCGCTCACGGACGTCACCTCCCAACCTCCTGCTAGCTGCGGCCCTCTCCTCAGAGGGTGGACGTGCTGTCTGCTCAGCGCCGTGTGGCCTCGCACCACCGTGGCTTTCCGCGTCATAGGCAGTGGC
>RJWJ010026158.1:0-23246 GCA_004363605.1 Indri indri
GGTCAACAGAAAGGGCCCAATTCTTCTCCACAACAAAGCCCAACCGCAGGTTGCATAACCAACACTTCAAAAGTTCAATGAATTGGGCTCCAAAGTTTTGCCTCATCCGCCAGATATGCCTGATTTCTTGCCAACAGACTACCACTTCTTCAAGCATCCTGACAACTTTTTGCAGGGAAAATGCTTCCACAACCAGCAGGATGCAGAAAACGCTTTCCAAGAGTTGGTCGAATCCCGAAGCATGGATTTTTACGCTACGGAAATAAACAAACTTATTTCTCATTGGCAAAAATGTGTTGATTGTAATAGTTCCTCTTTTGATTAATAAAGATGTGTCTGAGCCTAGTTATAATGATTTAAAATTCACGGTCCCAAATTGCAATTACTTTTGCACCAACCTAATATTCTCTTCAATTCACACTGCTTGTACTAGAATAGATATTTTAAAACTGCTAACGCAAAGTACATTTTTGAGGGAGAATTCAACCAACCTCTTTAAGGAACTTCAAAGTAAATATGTGACAGTCCCCCCATCCCAGGCAGACTCCTTAACAGAATAAAAATTACTGCATCTCTATTCAATAAAAAATGGAATCAGAAAAAAAAACCAGCTATAAAATGTAAACTGAATAGCAGAGACCTGTTTATTCTGTAAGATATATTTTAGTTTAATTTTTTAAGATTTTAAAGCATATTATAATCAGAAATAGAAGACTAAATAAATTATTCAAAAGATAGTCTATGAAAAGATTCAACAATTTGAGTCGACAAGCTTTTCTTAAATACCTTCCATATATGAAATAAGCACTGTGCAGGGAATAAAATGCTAACATAGTCTCATCCTTCTAGGACATCACAAACACATAATAGACAGGCCTCTATAGATATGGAACTTAGTCTGGGGCTTATTCTGGAGGTTAAAATGATAGCACAATCTGTTTAGCATCCGAATTGAAAAATAATCTTCTCTGTCCATGTATTACCAAGACTAGGGTTTCAACTTTGAAACTGAGAGAATATACTGTTGGATGTATAGTTTTCCCTCATGCAAAACAGTACTTAGCCTTTTAAAAATGCATTTGAATTCACTCATTTTCAAAGACTGATTTCTAGATTTATCACGAGAAACAGATGGCCTGATAAAAATACTCAATAAACTGGTCTATCACAACTTCCCTATTACATTATGGTGATTATATAAACTAATTCAGAATATGGCATCAAATTGATTTGGTATCCAGTTCATTTGTTTATTCATTCAGTAGTTACTGAATACCTGCCATGTACTTGGCACTATGCTGTGTATTGGGAATAGAGTAATGACTAAGAGAAGGTTCTTGCCTTCGGGGTGCTTATCACCTGGCAGGGGAAACAGAAATTAAACAATCACATAATTATTTAGTTAGACACTGTACTCCTTGTCTTAGCTAATCATCCATCCTGGTGGTTTCCAGCATGATGCCCATATTATGAATCAGACAACTCCTCAAAGCCAACCCATAATAGGATCTTTAAAGAGGATTAGCAGCAATGTGCTGAAATAAATATCATGTAATTATTAGCCCTAAGATTTTTCAGGAAAAACCAACTAAGTGTCAGTGTTCAGATTTGCTGATGGTGTCAAAAGCTAAACAAATCAGAGTCCAAAATGAACGAATCGCTACATATGGGGGAGGGGAGGAAATGACACGAGTATTTCAGACCTTAATCCTGAGTCAGATCATAAATCATCAACTTTTCCTAACTATAATAATTGTTTCCTCCATAATTAAGTTTTGTGACATCATCTAAAAGATTGCACCAAATTTTGTGCAGAAATAAAATGATTTAACAGGCCACTTTGCTGGTTTTTTAACTTTTTATATGAGAAAAAAATCCTAAAATCATCTCCATATAAATTAAATTAGGAACAGTTCTATCAACTTTTATAATTTTAAAACTCTTTAGCATTATTAAAAACTAGCTCCTCATTTAAGCTTTAAAAGACTTTTGATATCTCAAGGAATAATTTAAATATGATTTTATTTTTTTAAATCTGGTTTTAATTCCACACACTTTTATTTTCTTTGTAGTCCTACTGCAAATAAGCAAACAAAAATTGTTCTTCACCTTTCTCCATGGTTTGCTTTAAACAGAAAAACATTAATACAGGTGTGGAACATTGATTTGCTTATTTTCCTTTAGCACATCTGTCAAGCATAAAACATAAGCTCTATTCTTACATTTATGAACTGACCACAATAGTTTCTAGTTACCTTACACTCTAGCTTTATAGCTCTTCTATCCTAAACACACACACACACTCAATCCCTTAGTTCTCTTCCCTTTGACTATTAATATATCCAGGTTATATTTTCCCTTCGATGTCATATTTACGAAACTCATCATTTAATTTCTTTCCTATTCTCTCCTATCTCTAGTCTGGATTCTGCTCTGATTACAATAAATATAATCTCAAATTACCAATGATTTCTGTGTTTAACAAGCCAATTGGGTTTTTTCATTTCTCATTCTCAAGAAGCTTTTTAACATCTGAAACTGCTGATCACCTCCCTTTTGAACTCGTCTTCCTTGACCTCCATGTTTTAAAATAAAATAAACAAGTCAAATGTTTTTTCCTTCATCTGTAATATACTCTTCCAAGTCTCTTCCGATATTTCTAATAATTTCTTCTCTGTTTCCCTGCTGGCTCTTGTTCCTCCCACACTATTACTAGCATGCCATATACAGAATCCATAACGAAATGTGTTTATATACCAAAAAACCCACTATTTTCAATGAGAAGCTCTCAAGTACCAATAATTAAGACAACTTCTATTTTGGCTAAACTACTTCCTTTTTAAGACAAAGCAAAGACATTTCTTTTCCAACATGTTGGAAATTTTAGATAATGTTTTAAAAAGAAACCAGAAACTTTCAAGGCCTATTTATCCTATTCCCTGATTTGAAATCTGAAGCTATATTACAGTCTTTCAAACCATTAAGTTATTCTTTAGTGTTATGAAAGTGTAACCTAATAAAGTGCTTGATCTACAATCAGGTCATTAACAAACAGAAAATTTTTGAAGCTATGTAATAACTCTGCCAAAATTGTCCAGCAGACGTGGCAAAGAAACATGCTGCATTGGGAAGGCTACAATAATTTATTATTTACATATTCTGTAATATATCTAAAAACACCAGATGCAAAGAAAAAAAGCACCAGAATGTAAAAACAACAACAAAACATTGTATTGAATTAGAATACCTCAATTATTGCTCTAGTTCTAATGCTAACTCTTTTTTGTGTCCTTAGACAAGCTATTTAACCTCCCTTTGCCTCAGTTTTTTCATTCAAAAAATAGGACTAAGAATACTTACCATTATTATATGCAAGGAACTACCAACATTACATATATAAAAGAGGTTTGTAAACTGTAAAGGTTGTATACATTAAAGTTTTAATATTTGTACATAGTGAAATGAAACAGAAAATGGATATAAAAAATATTGATGTAATGGTTAAGTAAACCTAGGTTAAGTGGATACTCAGACAACTCTGCTCTGTTTTTTATAATGTGCTTTATACTTGAATGAGAGCATATTTTAAAGTTAAAAATTGATTTAAAAAGCCTTCTAAAAGAAGGGTTTTTTTTAAAGTCTCTCTTCTGACAAAGACTTTTTTTTTTAATGCAAGTATCTTTCCAAATTTATTTATTCACATTTTTTTCTAGCTAGAATTTGGCTGAAGGGCCATGAAAGTGGAGATAAGAAAATTGCCAAACTCCAAGATGCATGTTTATGCTCAAGTTGTAAAGTCTCAGAAACAAAAGAAGAAGCTCTACCTTTTTGAAGTAGACTTTATAAACTAATTTCCTTTGATTTCTAAGGAAATTCCTCCTGCCTGTGAAGATTTTATACATACATAACTGTTTGTATACATATAATTGTTTAATGTATACAAACTAAACATAAATTTCTAAGAAATAAACAATATACGTTAAGAAAATTGGCCGGGCGCGGTGGCTCACACCTGTAATCCTAGCACTCTGGGAGGCCGAGGTGGGAGGATCGTTTGAGCTCAGGAGTTCGAGACCAGCCTGAGCAAGCGCGAGACCCCGTCTCCACTAAAAATAGAAAGAAATTGGCTGGACAACTAAAAATATATAGAAAAAATTAGCCGGGCATGGTGGTGCATGCCTGTAGTCCCAGCTACTCGGGAGGCTGAGGCAGAGGGATCGCTTGAGCCCAGGAGTTTGAGGTTGCTGTGAGCTAGGCTGATGCCACGGCACTCTAGCCTGGGCAACAGAGCGAGACTCTGTATCAAAAAAAAAGAAAAAGAAAAAGAAAAGAAAATATGCCATTGTTCATGTGTTAACTATTAATCTAGCTATTAGTTTAGGAAATATTGTTGCTATTTTTTGAAATTCTTTTTTATGGCCATCCATGGGAATAAACCTTTGGCAAACATTTTGAATGAATAACATCACCAATTAACCTTTTTGCAGTACTCAGGGCATTTTCTATGGTTTTTCCAAAGTTTCAAGTTTCTGGCTCATGCTGCTTGAATCTGTACAAATAGGAGACACCATCTCTTTTCCAAAAAAGAAAAGCAGTGAGGTCTAACAATCCATTCCAAAATGTTTCCACCAAATATTAACAAATGAGGATGCAAGTACTTCAAAGTTCTACCTATTAGTGTAGAAAGCTGTTAAACACTGCATGCATGTGGTTTCTTTAGCTCTAAAGCTTATATTCAGACAAGAAATAAAGCCGATGCATCTCTGGCTAGTACAACCATAAATGGACAAAACAGAGATCATCTCTAACTAAACTTTCTGCTGGAATTCAGCACAGCTTATGTTACTTCTTGGATTAGTAAAATAGATTCAAATTTCTTTAAGCAAAACAATGTAAAAATGCCTTTTAAATGATTATGAAAAACAACAAACTTACGTCATTGTGACTTCCCTCAGTGAAACACACCTAAAACTATTCTGTTCAGTAAGCACTGAGTCACAGGCATTCTGCTCAGTGCCAGTGTGGTGATACAAAACCGTATGATACTTCCTGCTTTTAAAAGGATGAGAAGATGAGCCTTTAGATCAAACAATTAGGAACCAATACAAGAAAGAATTTTTTTAAAAAAGCAGGCTGTGTGGTCTAATAGTTTATGAAGCTCCAAGGGCCTGCCACAATCATTTTCTCAAAAAAGTGGACCTAGGTTCTTCCTTCTGCATAAAGTTGCCAGCTTACAAAGCAAGGGAATACATTTAATGAAATAAATGAAGGGACCCTGGATCATGAGCCAAGACTGCCAGAGCACTTCTTCACAAGAAATAGTGACTAACTACCCAATCAGATTGTCTTTGTGCTTGAGGAGTTTCAATCAGCAATGTGTGAAAAAGACTAAAGTGGAATCACTGGAGCTGCTGCTGAATCAGAAATGACAAGAAGCCACTATTCCCCTTCTCTATAAGAACTAGTGTCCATTTTCATTCTGTGAAGCACAAGCACAGAGGACTGTTTGGATGCTGACTCAGTTTCCTGTGCTTCTTCAACTCCCATTTATCTTACAGTAAGTCCGTATTACTTAAGTTCCTATTATTATCCATGCCATATGTACGTGACAGTGTTAATAAATTTTTTATAAGGGACCAAGAAGGGGTGAAATACCCAAATATGGCACTATATCTGGAATACCTAAACTACGTGGAAAGGGAGAGGGAAACAGCTCTGATGCAGGCATATAGCTATAGCTCAGATTCTTCTGTTACATTATACATGTATTTGAACAGATGAAAAGATACTTTTAAGTGTTTACTTTTGATTTGAGGGACAGGTACTGAAAACGAAATATAAAACAAGTAAGTGTTCTAAAAGCAGGCATTCATCTCATTTGAAAAAGAAATATCAAATAAGTGGAGATAATGTGGCAAAGTGACTTTCACAGCCCTCTGAATCAAAGAGAACCTGTTAAGGAAGAACTGCCTCAGAAAGATTTAAAAAAATCCTTTCCCTACACAATAGTGGATGAGAAGGCAGTATCTAAGGATGGCATTTGAATATTTATTGAAATTACAGATAAATTAATATTATTTCCCTACCTTATTTCTCAATGTTACCTTTTCTGCTCCTTTAAAATCACTTTCTTATCTAACTTTACTTGAGTTTTCCCGAGTATTTGTTTCTGTCCCATTCTCTTCAATTCATTTTGTTATATTTTTTAATCAACCTCTTTCCTCCCTAAATAGACTGTCATATAAAAGCATTAAAAAAATAAGCATTAAATTTAATTGGATTTTTCTTATTAATATACGAGTTATACCATAGTCAAAGTGGTTTGGAAGTTTCAGAAAAAGTTATTTCCTATACTCCCCTCTCCAAATCATACTAAAACAAGTCAAAGAGAGGAGAAAAAGGCAAAGTACTTATAGGAAAATAAGTTACGAATACCTGGAACCAAACAAAAAAAAGCCGAATAGGTTACTATGTTACAGGTAAAAACTCTTAAAGGCAAGTCAAAGAAGAGAAAAAGTTTAGAGTCTTTGTCAGGATTACTGGGATCGCAAGCATTCTTTCTTGCTGACCTACAATGGGAACTCAAAAGCCATCCAATAGCGTGTCTACTTTAGAGAAAATAATTTCAGCAGCTCAACTGTAATGAGATTAAACGGTACAGGAATGCAGGTTGTGAGGGAGTGTAAGTTTGGAAGAGAGGTGTTTATTAAATAATGGGATACTAAATGGTCAATGGCTACTTCTATGCTTTAAGATATTAAAATACTTTGTTAAATACACTTCCAATTATAAAAGAAAACAATATGGCATGCTTATTGACTTTGTTATAAATGTCTGGTTCATGCTAAGCAAAAACTTGAGGTTTCAGAATCTCTGTGTATTTCTGAATTTCCAATGCAGGATCATTTACAATAATTTCTGCCAATGAAATTAAGAGCATAAGTAGGAGAAAAAGTCTACACCCTTCTTCACAAGAAACGATGCCACGTGCCTTTTTGATGAAATTGTTGGGAGAATATTTCATATTGAAAGATGAGAGAGAAGAAGCACCATGAGATAATTCATTACTTTTTTCATTTTCATTTTAGCAAGAGCAAAGAGAACAATCCAGGTATTTAAGACCTAAATTCCTATCCCATAATGTAGTTTATAGTCATCAAGATAAAATTAACTTCCTTTTTCCTACTATTAAAACAAAAGAAGAAAAAAAGTGAAACAGAATGTTGTCTAACTACTATTACCTAATTAAGCTGAGGTTTATCCTGACTCTTCCTTCATATAAAATGTCAAAATGTGATAAATCAGTAATTAGAAAATGATAGCTCCAAACAGAATGAGAGAGAGTTCTAACAGTGTTTCTGAACATTAAAGGGTTGGGGGGTTGGGGTGGTCAATGATTTTCCAACAGTACTTTTACAGTAAACCAATGAGAAATAGCTTTTCACAAATGCAAAAAATGCAATGCATATATTTTATAAAAGAACACCATTCATCTTCTTTTATAAAAATGTGGTCCCTTTAAAGTTAGGATTATTCTCTCTATAAAAATTCTTATTCTCCGCCCTTAGAAAAGCATTACCAACCATGACTTCAAGCCATGACTTGACAATTGCTACTTCTAATATACATTATTTTGATCAAATAATAATCATCCTGAACCTAAGAAAAACTATTTGGTTATTTGAGTATTAAAAACGTTCTTCTGTAGTAACTTAACATATGTTTCAACACAATCATTTTAAACCCAGCAAGTCTCTTCTTCATAGTGCTGGATCCCATTCTTAAAAGTGTACTTTCCCTCCCTCCTCTGAACATAATTAAGTCAACAGTAAAGCAAATACTTTGTTTTTCATCAGCCAATACAGTTGGAGCCAGGCCAGAAACCCCATTCTCAGCTGCCCCCGTGCTGCTGAAAAGAAACTTTGAAGCTGATGAAGTATAGAAATATACCAATTATGTCTAAGAGAGTAAAGTGAGCACAGAGAATTTTGCAAAAAGGCAGAGATCATGAGATGCCATGGCTAAAGTATTCCAAATCTCTTAGCATATTTGATTAATACCTGAAAATACATAAAATGTTTGATCTCCCTAGTCTTCAAGTGCCAAAGTTCTCTGGTCCTGAAAATCTGAGCTGCTAGATATTTACACCTTAGGAAAATAATTAACTATTATTTGAGAGTGAGCAATAACAATAATCAGAGAATGAATTATTTATTCTGTTGTTAGTATATACAGTTGTGCCTCAGTATACATGGAGGATGATTCCATGTATACCCAAATCCCTGCATATTCAAGTCCTGCAGCAGGCCCTGTGGAATGCGCCTATATGAAAAGTCGGCCCTCCACATGCATGGGTTTTGCATCCTAAGAATACTATATTTTCGATCCTTGTTTGGTTGAGAAAAATCTGCACATAAATGTGCTCAAACCCACATTGTTTAAGGGTCAACTGTACTTATTTCTAACCACACCCCCCTATATTCTTTAAAAAAAAAAAAAAATAAGCCAGGCACGGAGGTGCACACCTGTAGTCCCAGCAACTCGGTTGCTTGAGACTAGGAGTCTGAGTTCAGGTTGGGCAACACAGTCAGGCTCCTGTCTCTTAAAATTAAAAAAAGGAAGAAAAAAGGCTTGGGATACAAACCACTGAGAAATTCTAACTCATTCATGTGCTCCTGGGTTAACATACAGCACTCTAACAAAGACATTCACATGGCAACTCTATGAAGAATACGCAGCCTTTTCATTTTATAGGAAAAGTAGATGAAATGTAAATAGCTATGCATTTTTTCCATTTGGTCTAACATTCATAACATTCAAAAGTGCTGGTATAAACATTTACTTTTGCATAAGCTAGCTGATTATTTAACATATTCTTCACCAACCAAATGTTTGATCAAGAGAGACAAGAGGAATAGAACATCTTAGGAACATAGATCCAAACATTCCACAATTAATATATTAACCTGCCCATGACTCATCTTAAACCTACATTTCAGAAGTCTGTTTCTCAATAACCAAATGGGAATTGGCTTAAAAAGCCTAAATAAAATATTTTTATGTTTTTACTTTTCCTTTGGTTATAAACAAACAGTATGGCTATCAGGACGACAAAGAATAAAAATCATTAAGTAGTTTATATTTTCTAAATATAAACTCATAGACTGACACCAATTCCATGTTCATTTTTATATGCTAAAAAGCTCAAAGTTAAGTATGTATTGTAACACTTACACTGCCCTACTCACATACTTTATTTTATATTGCTTCCTATCTCTCACATACTTGTACCTTCCAAAATATTCACCCAACATCTTACATACAGCAGGCATTCAAAAATATTAGCTTTATTCTTTCAAGACGAACTTACCCTTCGAAATGACACAACATAAAATGTGTCTCCCCTTCTGCGGATGGCTTCAAAGAAGTCTTGATAACTTCTGGGTGAAGCATAATATACTTGTAGCTCACTCCCTGAGTTCCTGCTAAAGTAAGAAAAATGTAAAGTATTATTAAAGTCAAAAGTTCCATGTTCTCCCAAGATACTTCCCATTCTAAGGCTATGTCTAAATTATAAGAATCTCTCTCAACCAAAATATTAGTAGCACTTTGGCAGTAATTTTTATAACATTTTAAAAAGCCTAAGATCAGGATATTTATAAGATCCAATTCACTAAAGCTAATATTCTTCTTTCTGAATCAAGGCTCTAAAATGTACTAGGTAATAAAAACTATCAGAAAATAGATTTCTGCATAAGTTTGCTTGGTTTTACAATTTCTGGTAATAAAAATTAAGTTTGAGGAAAAGTCATTTTCCACCACTCTGTCAAATATGTGAAGGTGTGCGTGGCTATGAGGCTGTGCAAAAGGTGGAAAGAGATTAGGATTTGGAAACAAAAACAGACCTGGCTTTGAATTCCTGCTGCACTCCTCCAGTGGGTATTCCTGGGGAAATTGACCTCTCTGAGCAACCTGTTTCCTCATCAGTAAAATGAGGATAACCATGTAAACTTTGCAGGATTGTTATTGGGGATGATATATATGTAAAGTGCCAAGTATGGGTCCTGTTCCATGAGTCACTCAATAATCGCCAGCCATTGCTACTAAAAGCATCATGTAAATGTTCTGATAAAATTAAAATCTAAAATTCTAATACTTCAAACCACATTGTGCCCCCAAAGATACACTCAAATGATACTAATATCATTCTTAATATTTCCAGGGTCTTTTAGTGTTTAGGGCCAATGCCCAAAACGGTCAAAGGGATACTACAATGCTTCATTTTTCTGCAAAGAGAAAACTTGAATGTATCAATCAAACATCATTAACTTAAGAGGAGAAAAAAATTGACCTAAATGGAAATGATAAATGAGTCACGAGCACTTCTTTTGAAATAATCATATTTGCTCACTAGGCTATTTCTGATTATATTTTGAATATATAATCAATTTCTGTTATTTGTGACAGTTATGTTCTAATGAGTCACTGTGAACAGTGGATTAGTGAATTCTGAACCATTCTCCTAGGGGAAATACAGAGTTAGGTTCCTGTGACACTATGGATACAATATTTTTGTCAACCAACTTATTTTATGTGTTTCTGTTTAAAGACACTTTCTTTAACATATATCTTTCATTGATTAACTTTAACTCATAACCAACAGCACTATAACTCATACCCTGAACAAAACTTATCTAACACATGTGTTTTCTCTATAAGGCACATCGCAGCCTGCTTGGGCTTAGGAACACTAGAGAGCACTTCAGCAATACGCCTGGGGGCCATTTTAAATAGCAAAATAGACAATAAAAAGCACAAAATTATGAAAAATGGGCCATTTTCATTACTATGAGAGCTGAAATAAGAAGGCAGAATGTTGCTTTGGTCAACCTCACCTGGGAGCATCTATACAGGTTTGGAAATGACAAAAAAAGCACTGCAAGTATTAATTTCGGGGTTACAGATAAATTTTAGCAGATTTTAGTAGGTGAATTAGCAAATGCAGAATCTATGAATAATGAGGACTGACTGTAATTAAAGTATTTTTAACTAATGAAGAAATATGCCACTATAATCATGCACCAATATTTTTTAAATAAATGTACAGTAATTGAATGATAAATTCTGGTTAACACAGAATTATTAGTTACTATTTAAATATATCTTAGTTATCCATTTTAACCAGATAATACAATCTCAGGATTTTAAACACTCATGACTGCTGATATGCTGCTTATTGTCATTTAATAGGAAGTCTCGGTTAATAACATAATGAATAAAGCAGCTTTCAACTTACATTTTTACTATATATATTTTTTTCTCAGAGCCTAGAACACTGCCTGGCACATAACAGGTTCTTAGTAAATGTTAAATTAACATCAAGTAAACAGTGAACTGTAAGCCTGTTGTAGAGCTACAGGTAGAAGCTGAGACTCTCAGCTTTCATTTCAGTGATACTGTTGTCAATATCATCACATCATCACCATTTACCATGTTTGGGGGGCACTTAATATGTGCCAAGTACCATACTAAGTGCTCTAAATATACCATCTAACTTAACCATTACATCAACTCTGTGCAGCCAGAATTTTGTAGATGAGGAAACTTCAATTACATTAACCTGTTTGAGCTCCCAGAGCAACTAAGTGGCAGTTATGATTTGAACTCTGCCCAACAGAGCAGACAGAGCTACCATGTTAACCTCGATACTACGTTGCCTCCCACATTATCTTTCCTTTTAGTTAGATATGTCTTGGTGAAGACATTTAAACTTCTAGATACAGCACTCCCTTTGGAATCTTTCAAAATCTTAAGTATTGTGTAGTAAAAAATGCACTGTAAGTCAAACAGCTAAGGTCTAAATTCTGATTCTTAGGTCTAAACTCTGAAAATTACAAAAAAATAAATGACTTGCCCAGTTTTTCCATATAAAAAATATACTTCAAGTTATTGTGTGGATTTAAAGATAAAATGCATGTAAGGCACTCAGCAGGACACCTGGCACAGAGCACTCAAAAAATAACATTCCCTTCCCCTAGGCTCATGAAACGGATGCAAATCAAGAATAGGAGAGCTATGTATATTCGAGATTTTCATCAAAATTATGACTGGGAGAGATGACCTTCTGAAATTATCTGGCTTTACTGCAACTGCTCAGAAGTAGTATATGTTATATACATTGTAGTATATGACTAACATAAAAGTCATAGATGAGAACAAATTTAAGGTAAAAAGGAAGTATGAATTTCAACTTTACTAAAATGCTAGCTGTTTTAAATTCCCTGGCCAACTGCTTCCACACTTTCTTACCTGATACTAGTGGTTTCTGTGTATTGAACAGCCATCAGCTGAGAATTTGAGCCCTGTTCCAGAGCACCCTGGTAGAAAAAAACAGTTTAATGTCATATGATGAAATTATATGAAGGGCTTCCTATACTGACTCATTCTACATTCACATTTGCTAAACTTTCATTAAAGTATTCGTATTCTGACATATTAAGTCCATATTAAGTTCCTAAGACCTATGAAAAGTTCATAATGAAACAAGGTCCTATTGTTTACTGAGTTAAATAAACACAAAGATCTTAGGCCTAAATATACCTATGGAATATGCCATCATTAAAGAGATATCACTGATGACTCTTTTGGCAAGAGAACAGTTCAGTATGGAACCATTAGCGGCCCATACGTGCTACAATGGAAACCTGTCTTTCACATAGCATTGGCTTTGCGCTATGCCTTTTTATATCCCTGGTAGTTTTGTTAAGTTGATCTTCAGAAGAGTTTTGTAAGAGTATCAGAGTTCAAGGGCATATTACCAACTTCTATTACGTTAGGAAGTGACCTCACTCTGTCGAACAGTGGCTTAAATTAATTGTTTAATCGTTTGTTCATTACTGTGTCCATATACCCATCTTTCAGCAATCAAAGCGCCTACATGCACCACAGCAACAAAATTAAACATTTGACTTCTCCCTTTAAGAAGCTTCCAGTTTAACTGGGAAGACAGATATATGAAAACCAAACAATGTGATAAATACTAATACAGAAACATGTATGAAAGGTTAAGGGACAAAAGAAGAGGGAACGATTTTGTTTCATGGATAGAATCAATATGCAGGGATCAATATAGGGCTTCCAACTTCTGGCTCTGTAATAAGTCAAGGATTTTATTTTATAAAAACCTAATGTATGTCTTTCATGTAGTAGGTGTTCAATAAATGCTTGTTAAACAAAAATGAAAAAAGTACCAATCAAATGAAAAGAAAAAAGAGAAACAAGTACACTTAATAAGATACTATATTTATTGACATGGTTATCCAGTAGTAAATAAAACCAAAATTACATTATAGCTAGTTGATAAATATAAGGTTTAAATAGATTAAATAGCTGTGAATTTTAAATGATTCTTGCTACTTTGACACATGAAATAAAGAAGTCTGAAAGAAGCCAGACTTCTTTCCCCAGTCTTGAAGTGGGTGGATAGGCATTAGGGAAAGCTGAGTTACAGAGACCTCAGGCAAGCAGAAAATGGATATACTATTTACCTATCTAAGATTTATACCAATTATAATAACAAAGGAACCTCTGGCTGGGTGCAGTGGCTCACACCCGTAATCCCAGCACTTTGGGAGGCCAAGGCAGGAGGATCATTTGAGGCCAGGAGTTTGAGACCAGCCTGGGCAATAAAGCAAGACTGCAAGACCCCATATATACAAAAAATAAAAAAATTATCAGGGCATGGTGGCACATGCCTGTAATACTAGCTACTCAGGAGGTGAGGGAAGAGGATTGCTTGAGCCTAGGACTTCAAGATGACAGTGATCTGGGCGACAGAGCAAGATCCCATCTCTTTAAAAATAAAAAAAAAAAAACAACTTTCTTTGCTTGGGTTTTGGGATGCCACTATCCTGTATTTTTTCTTATCTTACTGGTCACCTACTCCTCTTCTTTTTCAAGTGCTGATCCTTCTTTCTCTTTTAGCCTCTAATGTTGGAGTTGGCCCAGGGCTCAGTTCCTCACTCCCTTTTCTTTCCTCTTTAGTTTCTCCCTAGTTAACATCACCCCAAGTTAAACATCAATTCCCAACCTCTCTCCTACATTCCAGACCTAGAGATTTGATTGTCCACTTGACTTCTCCACTTGAATGTCTAACAGCCACATCAAACTTAACATTTCTAAAACTCTTGACTCCTGCCTCCAACTGCTCCTTCCCCAGTCTTAGTCACAGAAAATAGCACTGCCATTCATCTAGTACCTAAGGCACAGGAATTATTATTGATTCCTTTTTATTTTACATCAACAATTTCCAGCAGCTCTACTTTCAAAATATATTTGGCATCCAAGTACATTCCTCCACCTTCACAGCCACCGCACTAGTACAGGCCACAACATCTCTTACCTGCACTACCGAAATGGCTTCTTAACTGGTATCCCTCCTTCCTCCCTGCTATGGTCTACTTTGGGTAGCACCTAGCGATTTTTAAAAATATAAATCATATCAAGTCGCTCCCCTGCTCAAACCTTTCCACGGTGTTCCCTCCTAACTAGGAACAAACCCAAACTTTTCACCATAGCCTATGAAGTTCACTATGATCTTGCCTCCATTGCCTCTCTGGTCCCATCTACCACTCTGCCCTCAGTCCCTGCATTCCAGCCATAGTAAGCTTCTTGATGTTTCTCAAATATGCAAACTGTTCCCTCCTGAGGGTCTTTACATTTGCTCTTCTCTTTGTCTTGAAGCTCTTTCTCCAGACTTTCCCCTAAACCTTTACATTATTACTTCTGTCATTTTCTGCCTACGGCAAAAGGAACGTTCTTAGCAAAACTGTTTCTTCTTCCTGAGCACACAGGAAGACTACATGTTCCCAGTTTCCCTTGCAGCAGGTTAGGCAAAGTGACAGTTTTAGCCAACTAAACATTGGCTAAAACCTGGGCCTGATCCCTAAAACATTTTGCATAATCTACAAAGCTCTTTCTTCCCTAACACCCAAAGCTAGAAGCAAAGGATTTCAAGTTATTGGGGCTGCATAACAGAAGGAGCCTGGATCCCTTACTAACGGCTTGGAAGAAAGCCATCCTAGAGAACTGTGTGATATTTTGTGTGAGTGAAAAAACAAATTTTTATTCTATTAAGCTACTGAGATTTTGAGGCTGTTATAACAGCTAGCATTAATTACTCTGACAATATCTTCTTAAAGTGGAACTTCTTCAGAGAAGGCTTCTCTGACTACTCAATCTAAAATAGTAACTCATTTCTCAATCCAAATTCTAACCTCCTAACCTGCTTTATTTTTCTTTAGAGAACCTACCTTTAATTTTGAGGGTATCTGAGTATTTATTTACTTGGTTATTGTTTAGCTCTCCCACTAGAATGCAAGGTCCACGAAGGCAGGGACTTTATGATACTCATTACTGTTATTCTCAGGATCTAGAACAGTCCCTGGCTCATTATTGCTATCATAGGTAATGTCTGTTAGGAAACTACAGTATGCCAGTTACTTCAGAAACAGTAATAAATATTTGATGAATGAAGGAGAATGACTATAAATGGTGCTTTGTGGCAAATAACATTGAGTTGGAAACCCTACTGAACAGTTCTAGTTAAGAGCTGTCAGTAACCCACAGTGGTGCATGTCTAAGTTCAGAGATGCCCTCCACGGATATGCCTTTACTTCTAAATTGCCCCATGTTTCAAAACTCTCCTTTTGAAAAGCTCTAAGAAGAAAGGAGATAAATAGTATTATTTATTATATACCATTGTGCCAAAAACATTTGTTACAGATATCTGTGCACAGGAACTCCTGGCTTGAAAGCAAATTTGAAGGTGAGAACAGGAAATAGCACCATGCCTGAGCAGCCAGTACTAATGCTACAAAACCTAAACGAGTGCTATAAAACCTGGGAGGGGGGCTTCAGTGGCAATGACAGCAGTATCAGAAGCAGCAGGAGGCAGCGGGAAGGGACTGAAGTTCAAGCTTCCCAAATTTTCCAGGGAAGAGAGCAACCCAGGGGGAAGCCTTCCAACAAATATGTCAACCATTGTTCAAAGACAAGCAGAAACAAACCTGAAGAATACGGGCTTTCTGTTGATTATTTGTCATTCTTCTTGACTTGGTCCTTTCTACTTCATGTCTATGAACCCACCCTCGAAGTTCATGATTTAACCTATAAAATATAACTTAATTAATTAAACGTATTTCACAGAAACAAATGTCTCACCCCTTGGTTGGAAATGATTTTAATCACTCTGTATGTTCCAGAAAGTGTTCCAAGTGCCTGATGACTCAATATTGCCTTTTTATTTGAAAAAGCTGAGATATTTAATGTTAAGCTGTTTTTAATGACATGCATTTTTACATGGCAACGTCCTCAATCATGAGTTCAAAATTCAAAGAAAATCACAGCTAAATACCTGCCAAATATAAATAATCAGATGCAAAGGTTTTTCCACAAAAAACACATTTCCTGTTGCTGTTCTTGGGCTACGTACAAAGAAACATCTAAGACACTGGAAAGAGCTTAACAAATCATAGGATCCCTAACAACAAATAGATGCATTAAATAAAGGCTTTGAAAACCATGCTCTTTGGGGAGAAGGAAAAGAATGAACTCAATTGCCTGGAGAAAAAAAATAATTCAAATTTTCAACACTGGAAATAAAAACCTAGTTCATAATATAACTTCCTTTATTTTGTTTGCCTTTTATAACAATTATAAAGATGTTAGACGATGCTTATTTAACTGTAGTTGATTACTACTTATCACAAAAAGCTGAGGCAGTTTTTAAGGTTTAAGGATAAGATCTAAAATCACAGAAAAAAATGCAAGGGAAAAGTTGATAAAGAAGGGTGTGATAATGGAAAAGTATCTCCAGAATCACATATCCTGAAATTATTATCTTCCTAATTTGAAGAAAAAGGATCCTTCTGATATGAACATTATCATCTGCAAGCCTAACACCCTGAATTTTAATATTAATTTCATTTTGTAGTTTTCAAATAAGACATATTTAAGTATGCAAGCACCACATAAAATTGACCCATCACCATCTCTATCAGGTTGGTGGAGACACTGGACAACAACTGGTATGTCTATCCAACAAATAATCCAGAGATTCTCTCGGCTACTTAGTTACTCTGAACAATTACTTTTTTAGGTTCCAAAGCCAAACATGGGAACCAATTGTGATATTTCTGCAATAATCTACAACACTCACCTGAGAGATTCTGTTGTGTTAATCAGGGGTTG
Source organism: Indri indri (assembly GCA_004363605.1). Taxonomy (NCBI): domain Eukaryota; kingdom Metazoa; phylum Chordata; class Mammalia; order Primates; family Indriidae; genus Indri; species Indri indri. The sequence continues at coordinate 17,251 of RJWJ010026158.1, forward strand.
ACAAGGAGGCGGAGGAATATAAAGCAGTGGTTCTTCAGTTAGCACCATCAGGGCTTTGTCGTTTGAAACAGAATGATCATATCTGAAACATATATGCACAAAATTTGTTTCCTTGCATCTTAAATTCCCAAGAAGTTTGCTATAAGAAAATCATAACTAGTGTTAGCTTTTCATGGAAATAAAAATATAGTAAATAGAATATACTGCAAGATAGAACAGAAAATGAGAAAACTATAGACCATGTAACACAAATGTCATTTTCTGATTTTCTACAGATAGCATGGTAATTCACATTTATCTAGTCACCCTTTATCGAGCAATTTATGTGCACCGTAACTAAGGGATATGATAATACACGGTTCATGTCTTCAACGAGCTCAAGGTATACCCAGTGCTGCTGGAACAGAGGAGGTGACAGTGATGGGGTAACTTGGGGGGAGACCAACTGGTTGATAAGGAAGACAGTATGATGTGACCAGGACTAAAGTTTTGTGGTCATTCACAATTCTGTGATAACAAAACTAAATAGTCTCCCTAAAACAGGTATGTGTGTGGTAGAGGTAGGATAAGATATAAAATACTTGGCAGGAGAAAAGTGAAAAGGAGTTGAAAAGCTGAATTTAAATTTTAGAATCTTAGAGGAATCTGAATCACTAATAAAAACACCAGGGTGACGATAACCAGTTACTTCATTAACTTAAAAAATATAAACTTTTCTAGCCATCACACTAATCTATATCATGTGAATTCATATCCAGGGTGTGATGTAGGAAGCAAAACCTGAGTTAAAAATTAGAATTTGAGCTTGGGATATTATTGCTATTTACGATCTTCAGTTTGTTATTTTAATCTTTCTAGGAAATCTTGTCTCTGCCCTCAATTTCTTTATGTAGGATGCTCTGGTTTTAGGAAACTAGATATATTAAAACCCAAAAAGAAAATACATAAATGCATAAAGTTGAACATGGTAAGATTCATACTTTTCATTTATTCATTCAACAAATATTTGCTGAATACCAACTATGTGCCAGGTACTGTACTAGGAGCTGGGAATCCAACAGGGAACAAGAGAAACAAAGTCTCTATCCTCAAAGACCTTAATGGGGGACCAAACACATAAAATAAATCCAAACTCCAGTAAGTACTATGAAAGAAACAAATAGTTGAAATAGAAAAGCAATGGCAGTATCTACTTGAGATAAAATGGTCTGAGAAGGAGATGGTATTTAAGTCAAGGCCTAAAGATGAGAAGAAGCCAGTCCTACAGAAATTGGGGTAAGAATGGTCTAAGTAGAACAGGTGGGAAAAATGTAGGCTCAAGAAATTTTAAAAAGACCATTAACTGAAGAGTTGTGCACAAGTTGGGCAGGGGCAGGGGAGGTCACAAGACGAGGCTGGAAAGACAGAGACCAGATCATGATAAGGAATTACTAAATATGATTAGAAATCACAAAGGTGTTTCAAGTAAATAAGTGATATATTTCAATTTACCTTTGTATCTTGCCATGGTACCAAAAATTGATTCAGTGGAGGCAAGAGGGGAAGCTGAGAGACCAGTGAGGAAAGAGCTATGGCAATCCAGGCAAGAACCAATGATAGCATAGACGATCATCTGGCAGTGGAGATGAAGAGTGGAACAATTCAAGATAATTTTTGGAAAGAGTATCAACAACGCTTGTTGAAAAAGAGGAATCGGGATTTCTGGCTTAAGCAACAGAAACAAAAAGACTTGTAGAAAACTGGCTGGAGGCAAAACAGAAAGAGGAACAGAGTGCACGTGTTAAGTTTGAAATGTTAAAATAGAGATGCCAAGGAAACTATTGGATATGTGAGACTGGAGACTCAGAAGAGAAGTCCGAACTAAAAACATAAATTTGGGCGTCATCAGGATGTATACAGACTGTGTACTAAATTATGGATGAGTCACCAAGGCAGAAGGAAAGCAAAAAAGTTCACAATTCTAAACCTTGAGATTTGGACAGCAGAGGAGCCCACAAAGAAGACTACAAAGTAACAGCCAGTAAAAAAGAGGGAAACTAAAAAATGTAGCAACACAAAAGGAAAGTCTTTCAAGGGGCAAATAATCCACTTGGCCAAATGCTGAAGAAAGGTCAAACAGGATGACAGAAGTTTCCACTGAATTTGGCAACACTGAAATCACTGGCATCCTTGACAAAAACAATTTTGGCAAAGTGGAAAACTAACTTCAAGATAAAAGTTAGAGATGTCTATTTATGCCATACACAAGGGAAAAGAAACAACAGCTGAGGATATATAAAGCATTCTTCCCTGCAACTTGCAACAGGAACACTCTCCATGACCTCTCTTTCGGCTGTTGGGGTTAAGTAGGGTTAAGTTGTTTGTAATAAAACGGAGACGTTGGTACGCAGGTAATAAATGCACACACAAAAATTAAGTGTTGAGGGAGAAGGAAAAAAAAACCTGTCTTGTGTTTTGTAAATGTATACGCTTCTGAATGCCTATAAGAGGAGGCTGCTTGACACATTAAAAACATCAAGAACAAAGACCTGTCACATATGTGTTATTTTAAAAATCACACAAAAATACAAACATCGTAGTCCGTCAGAAAAGTCCAAAACTTCTTTTGAAAATATATTTCTGATCTAAACTCTAGTAATGATTTCTGCATATCTGTGCTGACAGGCTTTGTTCTATCAGCCAAAAATATTCTTTGGAAAAGAAAAAAAAGTCTGATAGAAGAAATACCAGGACAGGGATTGGGTGGAGTTAAAGGAGAAGGGAAAGGGAGACTCTAGCCAACACACAATCTGGAGACAATTAGACCCGCATTAACCCAGAGACAGTCAGAGTTCTAGGCTGCTTACAAACCACTTTTTATCAAGAGAAGAAATTTCAGCAAATACATCACTAAAGTAAAGGACAGTTCTAAGGGGCTAGAATTCATGAGAATTATTGGAATAAAGATAGGTTCTGGCTGATGCCTTATATATAGGGTAACTATCCTTTCCTGTTTATGCAAGACAGTCCTGACTGATGCCTGGTGCCCTGATGTCATTATTGCTAGCACTGTCTTTTCCTTCTTAGAAGTGTCCCAGTTCGACTGACAAATTATATGGTTATATCATTTATATACCACATATTTCTAAGACTGAAAAAATATATGCAGTTAATTAAACAATAGGTAAATACAATATTATAAACTATGGGATTAAAATCTACTTCTTTTTTATTTGAACCAGATCTCCTAACTCTCCTTATAAAATGAAGCATAAAATAAGCTGCATTTAAAAAATAAATATATGTGTCATGGCTGAGTTTATATAAATAAACCATCTAAAATTCAGTTAAGAACAAATTCATATTTGGTGCTTTCAAATGTCTCACAAATAGTTTTGGTATCTTTTATTCAGTATTTATACTGGTAAAAGAACATCAAATTAATGGACTGACATTTATTTAAATCTCCCAAGTTGCTCAATAATAATCTTAGCTATTTCAAGAGACTTGCATGTAGCCAAGAATCCATAACATTTTGTTTTTATTTTTATCAAGACCAATTACCCTGGCCCGGTGAGGTGGGTCACGCCCGTAATCCTAGCACTCTGGGAGGCCCAGGAGGGAGGATTGTTTGAGCTCAGGAGTTCGACCAGCCTGAGCAAGAGTCAGACCCTGTCTCTACTAAAAATAGAAAGAAATTAGCTGGACAACTAAAAATATATTTTAAAAAAATCAGCTTGGCATGGTGGTACATGTCTGTAGTCCCAGCTGCTCGGGAGGCTGAGGCAGAAGGATTGCTTGAGCCCAGGAGTTTGAGGTTGCTGTGAGCTAGTTTGATGCTGCGGCACTCTAGCTCAGGGAATAGAGTGAGACTCTGTCTCAAAAAAAAAAAAAGACCAATTACCCAGATTATGCACAGTTAATGGTGACTTGGGGTAGGGGACAGAGAGATAGCCTGCATTCATGTACTACTTTGAAAACTAATAAATTTCAGCCTGAAAGTCATTCAGACTTTTAGGATGAACTAGTGTGATCAGACTACTGTGCTTTCTGGGATCCACCATGTCATCTTATGCCAATGTGGACAAACGTGAAGGCTTCTATTTATTACAGTTAGTGCAAATTAGATAATATTCTTGTAAAGGTTACCTGAACTGTAAGTTCAAGTATCCAATCAATAACTTGTTCTATTTTTAGCAACAAGCTATCTCAACCCTCATAAATCCAAAGACTATTAAATTTAAAAATGTAACTTTTTTTTTGGAGACAGTCTCCTCTGTTGCCTGGGCTAGAGTGCCATGGCATAGGCCTAGCTCAGAGCAACCTCCAACTCCTGGGCTTAAGCAATCCTTCTGCCTCAGCCTCCCGAGTAGGTGGGACTACAGGCATGCGCCACCATGCCCGGCTAATTTTTTCTATATATTTTTAGTTGTCCAGATAATTTCTTTCTATTTTTAGTAGAGACGGGGTCTCACTCTTGCTCAGGCTGGTCTCGGAACTCCTGACCTCGAGCGATCCTCCCACCTCAGCCTCCCAGAGTGCTAGGATTACAGGCGTGAGCCACTGTGCCCAGCCTAAAAATGTAACTTTTGATGGATCTCATGTGGACAACAACAGAACTCAAAATTATAGAACATGTAGGGCAAACCTGGACAAATTATTTAGTAAAATTAGAGATACTATTAAACTCTATCAATATTTAGGGATAGGGCAAGTGATCACCAAGATGAATATTTCAGAAGTATGGCTAATTTTGGCATGTAAAAAAGCATGAAATGTTATATACTATTTTCAACATTATCAAGTCTATCATTGTGATGCTGCATTATAGCTACTGCCATATAATCCTTTCGAGATCTTCCTCCGCGCCTAGCACAGTACTCTGCAAGATGCAAATTCCTAAAAGAAAAATGAATACTAACATTTTTTTCAGGAAGGCTAAATGGAGACAAGCCTGTAGGACTATGGTAATAATCTCATTCAACGGTATGGATGTAACAGAGTAAAAATCAGGAAGAATGATTCCCACATGGTTCTCAGCCTATAAAACCTTAGAGAGTTAAGAGTAAACAAATCTTTAATGATTTTCAAGCATTATACTGTGCAACGGTAACCATACTGTGACCTCTCTTTGCCGTATCATTCAAGGTCCTGGCTCTATTTGGCCCAAATAACAAACGGAAATGTTTACCAAAAAGTATACACCTATGAAAATGTCCACTATACCTTCTTCCAGTTAACATAATATAGAAATTTTATTTTCATACAATTATAAACTTTTGCTATTGACAAGCAATATGGAAATTTACCAACTCAGTATTAAATTGTAACAAGGGAGGGATTCAGTAAAGATCACAATAAATAAGTATAAATGATTTTACCCAATGACTGCAAATAGGTTCGATCATATCATTCCACCATATCATATCCACCCACAGATGATACAATAGCAAATATTAGATGTATGTGTAAGCACATGATATTATAATCACGATAGATAAAATAACTATACTGAAAACACTATATACAATATAATATGTATATATTGTATGTGTTTCAATCTGTATGTACTGAAGACATTATATACAATATGTATACACACTGTATGTGTTTCAATATAATGTGTTTATAGTGTATGTGTTACAATACATATAAAATCTTAACTGAGATTTTGTCACATCTCTACAAGAATTCCAAAACTAGAAAAGCTTTCAAAGTAAATTTATTCTTAGAATTAATCTTAAAAGTAAAATTTATTAATGACCTCAATAATTTATTTTCTCTACTAGTCAAACTGTATATGAAAAATTTAGATGTGAAGTTATACTAGATAATTCTCTGTCTCTGTTTCAATAAATCACTCAGACCAATGGGTACATGCCATCTAACCTGTAGCTGTTTTTCTGGATGATACCATCTGATGTGTCTTGCACCTCTTTTGCAGAAAATTCTAGAAGGTGCCTCCTTTGATTTGCAGGGCTCACACTAGGGTTCATTCTCCTGGCATCCTGTTCCAG
>RJWJ010026159.1:0-23254 GCA_004363605.1 Indri indri
AACTTTTTTCCACCGGTGACTGAACCATTCTACATTTCTACTAACAATGTACAGGGTTCTAATGTCTCCACATCCTTACCAACACTCATTATTTTCAGTTTTTTTAAAGAAATATCACCATCCTAGTAGGCATGAAGTGGTGTCTTATTGTGATTTTGATTTGCATTTCCATAGTGATTCATGGTGTTGAGCATCTTTATGTGTGCTTGTATATGGCTTGTTTTTTAATGCTATTTTTCATTTAGACTGCTCAGTGAAACCAGACTAGAGCTATCAGGAAATATGTGTTGATTTTTGAAAGATAAAACCAGTGATTCACTCCTACACATCTCAAAGAGAGAGAAATCCTGAATGTATTCATTAAAAACGGGTTCAGTTACTTAATGCACCTGGCTGCCAGTTTGGTGTTGCACTGTAGATCCATCCTGGAGGACACTTCTTTGATGCTGACTTTATTTCCTGCTAAGAACCCGAGACTCAAAATTAGCAGAGCTGGCCTGAGGCCTGACAGTAGGTAACTTGATTTCCCATCTGTAAAATGCATTGAGAAATACCTCTGCCCCAACAAACTTAAAAAAAAAAAAGTTCATATCCTTTGACTGAGCAATTTCCCTTCTAGACATCTATCTATGGCAAATGAACTGAAAGAAGAGAGAAGAAAAGCTTTATATATAAAGATGTCTCTTACAGCATTTTTTTTTACAACTGCAAAGCAATCTAAATGTTGGCCAGTAGACGAGTTATTTATTAATTAACTCAATAGAAAATAATACCAATGGGAATTTATTTCAACATAGAAAATGTTTATATTAAAATGTTAAACGAAAGGAGAAAGATGTAAACTTGTATATACAATATCATTGAAACTATATAAAACTAGACTACAAAATTGCACCCAGAAGGAAGACTAGAAAGGACTACATCAAATAATAAAGTGATTATTATTGGAAAGCAGATTCCATAATTTTACTATAAAATTATTATACATTGGATGATAGTGTTGACTTTTATAATAAAAGACACTGCTCATAATTATAATAGTCATTTATTTTCATTTTATTTTTGCAAACATGACCAAAGTTGGAGGTTTGCAGATTGGAATTACATACCTAAATGTTACAAATATTGCTAAGCATTTGAGAAGTGGGGGTTATTTTGAGTTTAGCATGTTGACCTTAGAACTTAGGGTACAGGGTCTGTTACTTAACAGGACTTTGTTAAAAGTCAGGATTCCACAGAATAATTTCAAAGATTCCTTGAATTCCGTCGGTTGTTTTTCTTCATGTGTGTTGTTTCTACCTACACATTTTTTATGGGGAAAAAAATCTGATTTTTAAAATGAAGGAAAAAATATCTCTTTACAGGTGTTCCCTTGCCTAAAGAGGACAACATTTCTGCCCCCTTGATCTCCAGCTCTCCAGTGAAGGAAGTCCGGGAGTATGAAGATCCCCCAAGCGAAGAGGAAGATAAAATAAAAGAAGAGCCCTTAACCATCTCTGAACTAGCGTACAACCCAAGTGCCAGCCTGCTCCCCACCCCTGTAGATGATGATGAGATTGACATGCTCTTTGACTGTCCATCCAGGCTTGAGATGGAAAGAGAAGACACAGATTCGTTTGAGGAACTGGAAGCAGATGAAAACGCCTTTTTGATTGCTGAGGAAGAGGAGCTGAAGGAGGCTCACCGAGCTTTGTCGTGGAGCTATGACATTCTGACCGGCCATATTCGGGTGAACCCACTGGTCAAGAGTTTTTCCCGGCTCCTTGTGGTGGGCCTGGGACTGCTGCTCTTTGTATTTCCCCTGCTCCTCCTCCTTTTGGAGTCAGGTATTGATCTCTCCTTCTTGTGTGAAATCCGCCAGACACCAGAGTTTGAGCAGTTTCACTATGAATACTACTGTCCCCTCAAGGAGTGGGTGGCTGGGAAAGTCAACCTCATCCTTTACATGCTGGGTTGCTCATGAAGTTAATATCGCATTTGACTAAGGGCTATATTCAATACTAGTGATTTTTTTTCCCCAGTAAAAGCCTGGTTCTGAATGGTCATGGGGCTGTCAACGGATGTTCCTTACTCATAACCGATTATTCAAACCCTTAAGTTAGCTTTCCATAATTCACCGCACTTAAATAAGTTTCAATCAAATACAGTTATTTTAGTTACAGGTCAGGAGGATGGCCTTTAAATAACCAAAACCAAGTTTATATTTTATTATAGTGTAGACATACTCTCTATCTATTATATCATGATACATAATACCTTGGATCAAATTAGATTTTCCTGTTGCTAATAGTTGGCACCATTACAAGTCTTAAGGTTCAGAATCAGAGTTTTAGTAAAAATCCAAGAGAAGGTTTTTGAATATAATCCTTAGTGAAAACAATGTCCTCTAACCAATGCCTATACAACTAAATTTATGCTGGGTTTTTGTTTTTGTTTTTTTAAAAATATTTTTATGTGTTCAAACTATTTTGGTAAATTTTTATCAAAAAAAAAAAAAAAAAGAAGCCTCCTGGAGTTATTTACATGTACAGATTGTAAGACTAATGTGCTAAGGGTATATAGGGAATTTTTTAATGTTTTAGCACTGGTTTGTTTTTAAAGATATTTTTGGCCAAATGATCCCATAATTTGTTATTATCTGCATATGAGATAGAAAATGGGTAGGAAGACGCTGTAGTAAGTAAGCTCTTAAATGGAACAGGTGATGGAACTGGAGGATGTAGAAGCTGAGAGCATCAAGTGGACATAGGGTGGTCCATGTTTCAAAGTATTAATAGTTGGGCAAGAGGACTTGTTACGTTCATTTGTATTTTGAAACTTTAAAGGCATAAAGGTAAAAGATATGCTAGTTAATTGCATATTAACCAAGAGCAGGAGTAGATAGGAATTGGACAAACAGAAAGTAGCAAAAAGAGTCTGGTGAGGCTGGTGGGTAAGTGGTGCAGATGAGCGGTCTGTGTATGAAAGTGCTGGTGATATGAGTGTCATTCGCCGACGTGGAGAGCAGTGCACTCACCGTCTGAGTCAACATCAACACATTTAAGTGGATCTAAATAAAAGTGGAGAAATTTTAAGGTAAATTTTTTGGTCCCTTATTCCATTTACTGTGATTCAAATCAAAGAAATTTCAAAAGTGTGTTTGTATGCATATGTGTGTGTGTGTGTGTGTGTGTGTGTGTGTGAGAGAGAGAGAGAGAGAGAGAGAGAGAGAGAGACAGAGAGACAGAGAGACAGAGAGAATGAATGGCTTTTTGATTAATGTCAATGATCATCCTTCGTGGTGGTCATTGTACTCCTTTTCTTTCCTGGTTTCCATAAGATCCTAACCCAGTCGTAATTGGCACTTCCATTGAGAAAATGGAGGGGGCTCCATTTGATATACCAGTTCAGCTCGGGTAAAGTAGTGGCATGACTCCCTATCCAGACAGTACAGGGGACAAATGCTCTAGTACCTTCCTTCATACCATTAAGTCCCTGACAGAAAGGGTCTGATGCTTCCCGTGCAGAGCACTTACCAATACTGTGATCTAAGGGAGAAGGAAACGAGGCCAGAGCCGATGGCATGGAGCACAGCATCTCTCCATGGATTGAAAATGTTCCGTCGCCTTCATTTGCAAAGATACAGGGCCTGTTTGTAGTCTGTCTCTAACTGTAATGACACTCCAACCCTATCATTACTATCATTTCCCAATTGGGCATTCCAGTCTCACTCATTCAATGAAGCTTTATTAGACAGTTAATTTCGAAAATAAGTTTTGAAAGTCAGTTCATGAAGCTGTCAGCTGAGCAAACTGTATGTTTGCTATTAAGTTTGCAGGGTTTCATTTTTCATGTGCTTTCACTGATTATTTTGTTTTTTAATAAAGAATGTTTAATACCTGAAATTTGATACTGATATAGAATATATTTTCTATCATTGGAGCCTTCAACAATCTATTTTGGAAGTTTGCAGATGGCAAGCTTTGACTTCAAAGTTTTTATTTTTCCCTTTCTTTTCTTTTCATATGACACCTAAGTCATCCCTTCTGACCTAAGGGTACTCCTGCAATCTGCACAAAACTACTTCCCTTATGACTGTGCTGCATATCACTTTCTTTGAAGTCTAGCCATGACAAATCATCTAGCCTTCATGCTTTTAAATAATATTAGATAACATTTTATAAATTGTGGAATTAATATATTTTCCATTATGAAATATTTAAAAAATATGACAGGATAAATATCACATGTAATCCAACCATGCATATTTATATTAAGGAGTAGTAAATACATTATTTTAACATTTCCAGCTAACGTTTCTTTTCTTTTATGCAGAAATTTCATTGCTGACTAGAAATGTTTTTAAGTGAAAGAGTTGACAGAATAGGGTCAGCTGAATTTAAACAATAGCCACCAAAAGTTACACTGGGATCCTGAAATGCCATTTGCTCGGCATAGAATCAGAGCCTTTTAGAAATATCCATTTAAGTTTTGTTAGAAGACAGTCATCCGTTGCCTGAATCGAATGAGGAAAAGACTGCTTCCAAAGATGGACAGTATATAATATAGTGAGATACAGAGTTCAAAGCAAGCGTGTGAGTATATGTATATTCCATATTATTGGTATATGTGTGTTTATATGAATCTGTATATATGTGTGTATTTGTATAAACACAACTGATAGGCCCTTCATACAAAATTGTACTTATTTTTCCCCAGCTGAGGGATTTGTGACATGTTATTGTTCCTTTTCCTTCTCAGATATCATGGTGGGTAAAACTCACAGCCTCAAAGGTTTAAGTTTTCCATGCAAACAACTGAGTGTACATTTGTGGATATATATACATATATATACACACACACACTTATATGGCAAATACATATACACACACAATCTTGTCTTTAGTGCTAATATGAGTTGGATCATGAAAACTGTAGGTAAAGTATGTATTTCTGTCTGTGCTTGAAACATATTGTAAAATGTTATCTATTTGGAATATATTTCGTGGTTTGTCTAATATTTATAAACACAACTTGGGATGAATTCACAATGGGTTGATTTCATTGAAATGCTAGGGATATGGGGGCCACGTTACTGTGATTGGAGCCTTATCTTTGTATAGTGAAATTTGCATTTCTATGTCAGCATCCAGATTGTTTTATATGTTAATACGGTGGCAGGAATCCCTAATAAAAATACTCTGGGGTAAAATATTTTTGCAATCATTCAGTTTATTTAAAGCAAAGTTGTGTAGTCGGACTGTTGGAAACTATAGAAGGGCACCTTCTAGGACCATGAAGCGGGGTCAACATATAATGGTGATAGTTCAAAAATATCCTACATACTGGATGAGATTAACCCTTTGTAGAAGTCATGCAGGCCCGAAGCAGGAATACTATGAATAGCACTGGAAATGCTCTAACATAAAAGAAATCTATGATCTAATTGATGTATTAAGATAACTAGAGAAATAGAAAACCATAGAAAAAAATAGAAATGGGGTATTGTGACTGACAGGAAGAAGGGAGGATTTCAGAGTGCTAGAAACTAGCATGTCATTACCACTGGCCAGAAAAGGGTCCTTCCCGTGCCAGAAAGAGCTGCGTCAGACTCTTAACACTGCAACACTTGCCATTAAACATCTCTTTCTATCTGTCCGTGGGCCCCAGAAGAATCTTAGTATTCCACTGCTGTCCTTCCTTTCACACAGCATAGCCTTGACAGGTCTCTGCTTAGGTTAGGCATAAAACTAACACCTCCACACCTGACAGTTAAGCGCCGGAAGTTGTTGCTTTGAGTAAAACAAAAGTTTGCTCTCTTAACAGCAGCAATACTATAGATGTCAAACAGGATTGGTCCTCAGCTGTGGTGGCCTCTTCAGTCTGTCCAGTTCTTACTCTGTAGTCCTCAGAAGTGCAGGCTCCAGGGAACAGGCAAGAAAAAAATTCAAGTGTGAGATGGTTTAAGATCTTCGGTAGGTTTAGCCAGCACCTTTGTTTGGGTTAGTGTCCGCTGACCTGAAAGGCCCACATGAAATGGCTCTTGCCACTTATTCATTGAGCAATTCATTGAGCTCCTGACCCAACCTCACCTCTTAGGGGAAACTCTTTTCCGTTATTCCTACGTTTTCTGCTCAGCCAAATAGAGAAAGAATCTCCCACCCACCTTCCTGGCCTGGATAGAAAGTACACGAGAGAGGCTTCCACCTCTGGGGTGGCTTCTGGGATGGTTGTGGTTGACGGGGGTTGCGTCCTTTTGGGCCATCCTTCTCTACTGGGCGGAGACAGTGTGCTAAAGGTCCCTGCTTACTTGTCCTTCCTGCTTCTTCTCTCTCTCTCCCTTTCTCTTGGACCTGCTTTTGGGCTTCCAGTCTCCATGCAGTAAACAGACCCAGCAGGACCCGCCCGTGGTGGGCTCAGCCAGGACTCGGCTCCTCTCCAAGTTCCAGCGCTGGTCTGTGACTGGGTGGGTAAGTTCGGTGAGCCCCACCCAGTGCACTGTGCTGTCGTCACTTCAGAGAGGAAGAAAGGAGCCTCACTTAGGCCTCGGATCCCAGCTATGCTCTCCAAGCCATTAATAAAGCTGGTTTTAACCCTCTCTTGGCCACTGTGTCTGGTGTCTACTGGGAGCAGGCCTGGTGGCGGGGGCAGGATGGTGATGAATATTTGGGATGTCCGAGCATGGAAGGAGTGGAGAAAGATGCTCCTGGCTGAACCTTGGGCATCAGAGGATGTCTGCCACTGACAATGGCCCTGACAGTCCTCACCAATGGGTGAGGGGACTTGAGAGTTGATATTAGTAAAGAACGAGGGTCGGTTGGAGTCACACATGCCCATTCACTACCTTTAGCTATGCCTACCCCAAATATCTCTTTGGAAATGGAGCTGAAGCCATTTTCCTGGTTACAAAGGAAAACTTTAAGCAGGGCAAGGATATGCTTTCTTTGAGTACCAAGTATTGAAACATGCCTTTCAAATTCCAACAGCTTCTCCCGCTAACATTCATTGCCTTGGTTCCTTTCAAACACAAAATTATGGTTATGATTATTGGCTTTCTGAGACTACCCTTTGAGGGAGAGAACATGCTAACAAACCAAAGTTAGTTTCTACTGTGAGAGGCAGCTACAGTCTTCATGAGAAGTTTAAAGACTTAGTGTTCTTGATTAAGCATCAGTACCTTGGAATTTCCTTGGTGGGAATTGGCCCCCCTCCCCACCAATCAGCCTGAGTTTCCTGACACCCCTGAGCTTCTGGGTCTGCAAAGTTGTAAACTAGACCTTGAACTGTGGTGGCCCCATGCAGGTAGTGCTCCCATATAATTTATCATCCAAACCAGGACTCTTTTCAGAGTGAAAAGGGTGTTTTTAATAACATCATAGCAACAGGCATTAACTAGGACTGTTGCAGACACTCTACCAGTAAGACTTTGCTTAATTAGCTAGATGCCTTCTTCTAACAAGTCTTTTACTGTGTTTCCCTATAGTATTAACAAGGTGAAAGAGGGAAGGACTATTGTAGCTCTCCTACTTGCCATCAAGAATCAGATTAAAATCCACCAAAATTAATTATATCATGTTCTTTGGTGTGAGATTATAAATCACAGAGAAGATTATTTTAAATGAAGCTTCTGGCATCAAATATTTAATGCTACACACTCAATTTGTTTACTATTAATAATGCTTAATTTCTTGTTTAATGTGCTGTAGGTAGAGGGTTAGAATGATCTCAGTGCTGCCTTTACCTCCATACTCCTGAATTTGACATTTATTATCTGCACATACAGAGCATTAATGATCAGCTTAACTGTGAACAACTGAGTCACACTAAATACACTCAGGAATGAATTTTACACAAAGCCAACTTGATCATTTATAATGAGAAGTGTCAGTCTTCTGGGCACCTGTTTGACACTGGATGCACCACACATGCTTTTCCCTGGACATAAGCTGTATTGTGAACCAAACGCTACCCATGAGTACAAGGAATCACAGCTGGAAAGCTGCCTCCCAGGGAAGTCTGCCCAATGGACCAGACGTTCTCACACCCCTGCCTGTCTCAGAAGGGCTGGAGATACATTGTCTACATTTCACTCCAAATCTTCCAGTTTTGCAAGTTTCTTGTGGCAGAGGATGGCAGCTAATCACTGGAAACCATTTTTTCTTCATCCTGGCACAGAATTAGACTACATTTCCTAGCTTTTCCAACCCTCCATGTAGTTAGGAATGCTGTATCCCTGAATTCTGGCCAACGAAATTTAAATGAGAAGTGATCTAAATTGCTTCCAAGTCTTGGGCTAGGTGTGAACCTCTATTTGTCACTATGGAGATCTTTCTTTAAGCCACCAGTTGAGGATGGAAGAGCTGCCAGCCACTTGGATCCTTGAATGACTTTGTGGAGCAGGGCACCTGAGTCCATCTGTGCTTCTGTAATAGAATACCCAAGACCAGGGAATTCATAAAGAACAGAAATCTACTGCCTCATGGGTCTGGAGGCAGGAAGCCTTAGACTGAGGGGCCACATCTGGTGAGAGCCTTCTTGCTGTGTCATAACATGGCAGAAAGCATCACATACATGTGTGCGTGTATGTGTGTGTGTGTGTGTGTGTGTGTGTGAGAGAGAGAGAGAGAGAGAGAGAGAGATAGAGAGAGAGAGAGATAGAGAGAGAGAGAGAGAAAGAGAGAGAGAGAGAGAAAGAGATGAGGCCAAACTCCTTTTATCAGGAACCTACTCTCTTGATAAATGATATTAATCCATTTGTGAGAGCAGAGCCCTTATGACTTAATCACCCCTTAAAGGTCCCACTTCTCAACACTGTTGCATTGGGGATTAAGAGAATAGAAAAGCATTAGATAAAATTTATAAACAAAAAGTTTGTTCTTTAAAAAATGCCAATAAAATTGACAAACCTTTACTTAGATTGACCAAGATAAAAAGAGAGTACTCAAATTACTAAAACCAGGAAAAAGAGAATGTCATGATAGACTTTACAGAAATAAAAAAAGAATGTAAGAAAATACTATGAACAATTGTATATCAACAATTTAGCTAGCCTAGACAAATGGAAAAATTTCTTGAAACATGCTAACTAAACTAACTTAAGAAGAAATGGAAAATTGTGATAGATCTGTAACATGTAAAAGATTGAATTTGTAATAAAAAATCTTCCCACAATGAAAAGTGCAGGTTCTGTCAGCCATGCTGGTGAATTCTACCAAACTTTTTAAAAACAAGCACCAATGCTTCATACATTCTTCCAGAAAACAGGGGGTGTCAGGGAGAAAATTATCCAATTACTCTGATGTCAGTATTACCCTGATACCAAAACCAGACATTATAAGAAAGGAAAAGTACATACAAATATATTCTATGACTATAGATGAAAAAATCCTCAAAAATATACAAGTGAACTATATCCAGCAACATACGGAAAGAATTGTACACCATGGTCAGGTGGGATTTATCCCAGAAATGAAAGGTTAACATGAAAATCAATGAAATACACCATATTAGTAGAATAAAGGATAGAAACTGCATGATCATTTCAATAGATGTAGAGAATGCATTTGACCAAATCCAACACTCTTTTACAATAAAATAAAATAAAATAAAAAATGCTCAATGAACTGGGAATAAAAAAAAAAGTTCTCAGTCTGATAAAGGCTGTGAAATCCCCACAGCTATCATACTAGGTAGCATGCCCCCTAGCGCTGGAATAAGACAAGGACATCTCTCTTCACCACTTCTATTCAACGTTATATACTGCAAGTTGTGTCCAGGGCAATTAAGGAAGAAAAAGAGATAAAAATGCATCAAAATTGGAAAGGAATAAATAAAATTATCTCTATTTGCCCGTGAAATAATGTTTTCAAAATTCAAAGTAGTGCAGCTACTCTGGAAAACTGGCAGTTTCTCAAAAAAAAAAAATCCAAAGGAATCCACAAAAGTAATTTTAGAGCTATTAAACAAGTTCAATAAGGTTGCAGGATACAAGATTATTATACAAAAATAAATTACATTTTTATATACTGGCATGAAAACAATTCTATTTACAGTAACATCAGAAATCATAAAATACTTAGCAATAAATTTAACAAAAGAAGTGCAAGACTTGGACATTGTAAATAACAAAACTTAACTGAAAAAAAATTAAAGAAGACCTAAATAAATGGAAAGTCATCCCTTGTTCATGGATTAAGAGACTTAGTATTGTTAAGATGGCAATATTCCTCAAACTGATTTTCAGATTCAAGACAGTCCCTATCAAAATCTCAGCTTCTTGTTTTACAGAAATTGACAAGCTAGTTTTAAAATTTCTACAGAAATGCAAGAGACCCAGAATAGCCAAAGCAATTTTGAAAAAGAACAGGTTGGAGGACTCACACTCACCAATTTCAAAACTTAATGCAAAGCTACAGTAATCAAGACAGTGTGGTACCAGCATATGGATAGATATATAGATCAATGGAGTAGAACTGTGAGTTCAGAAATGAATCCATGGCTGGGCGTGGTGGCTCACATCTGTACTCCTAGCACTCTGGGAGGCCAAGGCAGGAGGATTGCTTGAGGCTAGGAGTTTGAGACCAACCTGAGCAAGAGTGAGACCCCGTCTCTACTAAAAATCGAAAAATTAGCTGGTTGTCTTGGTGCGCGCCTGTCATACCAGCTACGTAGGAGGCTGAGGCAGGAGGATCGCTTGAGCCCAAGAGTTTGAGATTGCTGTGAGCTAAGATGACACCACTGCACTCTAGCCAGGTGAGAGAGCAAGACTCTGTCAAAAAAAGAAAAGAAAAAAGAAAGAAAAAGAAAGAAGAAAGGAAAGAAAGAAAGAAAGAAAAGAAAAGAAAGAAAGAAAGAAAGAAAGAAAGAAAGAAAGAAAGAAAGAAAGAAAGAAAGGAAAGAAAGAAAGGAAAAAAGAAAGAAAGAAAGGCATTTGTGGACAATTGATTTTCAACAAGGATGCCCAAAGGGGAAAGAACAGTCTTTTCAACAACTGATATATACATACAACATAATGAAGTTGGATCCATTCCTCACAACACATGCAAAAATTAACTCGAAATGGATCATAGGCCTTGATGTAAGTGCTAAAATTACAAAACTCTTAGGAGAAACATCTTTGTGACCTTTGATTAGGAAATGGATTCTTGGATATGACAGCAAAGCAAAAGCACTAGTGACAAAAGAAAGACTAGATAAGTTAGGTAGTAACAGATAAATTAAAAACTTTTGTGGTTCAAAGGACACCATCAAGAAAGTGAAATGACAACCTACTGAAGGGATTAAAATATTTTAAGTTATATACCTGATAAGGGCTTCGTACTTATAATATAAAAAGAATACTTACAAGTCAGTAATAAAAAGCACAAATAACCCAATTTTTAAAATGCGCAAAGTATCACAAATGTCTTTCTCCGAAGAAAATATACAAATGGCTAATAAGCACGTGAAAAGATGCTCAATATGATTTGTCATTAAAGAAATGCAAATCAAAACCACAATTAGATACCACTTCATAACCACCAAAATGCTTATAATAAAAAAAGACAGATCGTAACAAGTGTTGGTGAGGTTGTAGAGAAATTGGAACCCTCATGTATTGCTGGTAGGAATGTGAAATTGTGCAGCTACTTTGGAAAATTGGCAGTTTCTCAAAAAGTTAAAGATACCATATGAGCCAGTAATTCCACTGTTAGATGTATACTCAAGAAAACATAAAACATGTTCATGATTTTCATAGCAGCACTTTTCATAAGAGCACAAGAGTGGAAACAATTCAAATGTCCATCTACTCATAAATTGGGTAAACAAATGTGGTATCTCCATGCCATAAAAATGAATAAAATACTGACAACATGCTACATCATCGATGAATTTTGAAAACATCATGCTAAGTGAAAGACGCATAAGGTCATATACTGTATGATTTCATTTATATGAAATGTCCGGAATAGGCTAGTCTATAGAGGCAGAAAGTAGATTAGTGATTTACAGGGGCTAGGGATAGGAAGAATGAGGAGTGACTGTTAATGGGTACAGAGTTTTTTTAGGGGTGCTAAAAATTTTCTGGAATTATTGCATATAGTGGCAGTGGCTGCATGACTCTGTGAACAGACTAAAGATCAATGAATTTTGCACTTTAAATTGAATAAATATTATGGTTGTGAATCATATCTCAATAAAGTTATTACAAAAATTATATTTGTTTATGGTTCACTGTGTTATTTTTATAACATATTTTATGGGGAGTACGTGAGTTGAGTGGCTTTGTTATAACAAAAAATCTTTCCATTTCCATCTATTTGTTGGCAAGTTTTGTGAGCACTTAATTCTAACAAAATGAAAAACAGGTGATACTGAATCCAGTTTCATTTTAGCAATAAGTAATATTTGTCCATGGATAAAGAATAAAGAATTCCATTTATACCATTTACATGTCTTTTTAATAAAATTTTATCTTTTATGTTTAATAGTTAAACTATTAATATTTTATTATGAAGTAACTATTAATATTAGTATTTTAATAGTTTTTATAAAAACTATTAAAAACAAAAAAGTTTCATTTTTTAACAAAAGATAACTTTGTGTGTGTCATTATTCTTATTATTACTTAGTGCTCCTGTAAAAATGACAAAAGGCCAGGGTATAAAAATGATGCCTAGAAGACACTGATACAAGCATAAAAAAGTGGCTGATGCACCTGGAGCAGAAAGTTAGTGTAGCAGGATGCTGTATCTGAAGCCATCTACGTGGCCTGGGCTCTAATTTCAGTTTTGCTGCTCTTAGGTGTGACTTTGGGTAGATCATTTAATCTCTTGGATTCTTGATATCCTCATCTTTAAAACGATGCTCAATTATAGCACTTAGAGCTGTTGTGAGACTTAAATAAATTAGTATTTGCAAATCCCTTAGCAGAGTCCTGGACACATAGTAACTACTTTAGAAATGTTGGGAGTTAAGGTGCATAGTCTCGCATCTCCAGAGCATTCTAGCCTCATGGTAATCATTTCACTTTTTGAGAATATCCTGTTCTACTGAAGTAATAGCATCTTGGAGGCAATGAATAACAAAACTGCATTTGGAAGTTTCAGAAGATATAACAAGAACCAGAATTTGCTTTAAAAAAGCAACCGTTTTTCTTCTATATTTATTTATTAACAAAGCATCTTGTTGCCTATATAATGGATATGTATCCAAAATCCTAATACATCAGAAAGTATAATACGTTAAAACTTTTTTAAGGAGGAGATGGTATTTGTAAGAAAGAAATGCTTGGATAAGTTGTTTGGGATAGCGGGTATATTGCAAACGTGTAGTCTGGTTACAAATGCAAGATCTCTGGATCCCTTTCTCTGTGCAACTTCTATTTTTTTGTCCTGTGCTAGTTATCTTTTAATGAATGTTCCAGGCAGAAGTTGATTTGCAGAATCTTGCCCAAGAACTCTTGGCCTTTGGCACAACAGTCTCAGCTACGCATGTTCATTTTAAGAGTGAGTTTATCACAGTTCAGAATCGTTAGATCTTGCTTTGAGTGCAGCTGAATCTCCAACTCCCATGGTAAGACATACCATGTAGATTAGGAATAAACAACAATAGCATAGTGATTGTGAAGACGGAGAAATAGAATTTGAGTTCATTTAATTTCACCATTCAATGTGACCCAATTGTGTTTAAAATTTAAAACATTTGCAAACTGTGAAGTGTAATTTTTGTTTCATAAGTGTATATTTTATTTCATACATGGAATATTTTTCTGAATAGGAATAACATTTTAAAATTGAAATTTATTGTTCTTAATTGTTAATTGCTTCTCTTAAAACAAAATATTTTTTCTTATTTTTCTTAAAATAAGAAAATTAAACCTCACAGTAATTGCCTAAACTATATCTTTTGCAGATATTTTAGTTTTATCAAAACCCAGTTATTGGATTATCATTTCTATAAATATCAATTTATCAGACAACAACCAAAGGATCAAAGTTCAGCCATTTAGGTAGATATAAAAACTACTGAAAAAATAGTTGTGTTTTTTCTTTTAATAATTTTTAAAAACATGGGTTTATATATTGTATATTGTATTATAAAATTATACATATTCAGTTTGATAGAAGAAAATTTTCACTACTTTGTTTTTCTGAGCACTATTACATGTTTGTGTAAATGCATAATACACAATTATATATAAACATGTATAATACACAATTACGTATTATATTGTACATTATATATGATGAAGATATAATGATTGTCATATTCCTGACCATTATTAAAAATAATTTTGTTGTATAGAAAAAGGAAGTGTTAAAAAAAAATGATTAGCTCTGAGGGTCTCATGTACTAGATACTACACAGGACCCAGGCCTGACATCACAATGGTTCCTGAGAAGATGTGGAAGCTTGGGGTAGGGTCAGATGGTGACTTAGTGATGGACAGAATTTGCTTAGAGTCAGAGTGGGGAGTCGACTTTGACTTTGAAATGCCTAGTTTGGGTGAGCGGGAAAAGACCACGTCATTGGCCAAGCTTGGTTCCAGGATTTTTATTATAACTTATTTTAGTTTTTATTTTTAAAATATTTTATTTTGGTGAAAAGATAATGAGTTGGCCTTGGATACAGTGAACCTGAAGTACACTGTGGGATGATTACATGGACCGAAAACTCAGGTGTGAAGTTGGGGCTGACCTCTGCAGTGTAGTCGCTTAGAGTATAGGTGCTCCTAGCATCATTGGCATGGATAGTATCAGCTGTGGAGAAAATGTTTTGGGGAGTACAGAGGACAGATATTCAGGGATACCATAAGAAAAAGAGCTTTTGAAGATGACAGAGATGGGCCTTTGCACTTCTCCTGAGTTTCCTGTCTTTCTGCTGCACTCTGCACAGACACAAAGCAATAGCTATTTTGTCTGCAAAATAGAGACTCGAGATGGAAAAAATATGGAGAGATTTCTTTGTGCTAAGGTTCTGTTTTCAGAAAGCATTATGACTTTTTAGAAGCCCAAGAAACTTCTCTCTCTTACGATTAGGTTCATAGCCAGAGAAAGGCTGAATCTCTAAAGAGAATGAATCAAAAGTTAAGAAAAATGGTAACATAAAGAGTCTGTGCATTGAGCCTGCTCTTGAGCATTTGCTACCATGTTGATTCTTGCAGAGCTCCGGTGGAAGGCCCATTTGGGCACAACAAAGATGCTTTCTGAGCTGGGGATGCTTTGAGGTCAGCTGGTGCGGGTTCCTGCTGCGGGGCTCCTCCTTTTACTGACAGGCACATCTTTAGTCTGCAGAGCTGGCTCCGGGTTAGCCAGACTCAAAGCACACATGTCCTGAGAGAGGGAGTTCCTGGGCAATCAGTGTCGCTGTGTGAAGCTGAGTGAGAAGTACAAACAAAACGTGAGGATCAAACATCAGAAGCTGGGCAAGCCTCACCCTCTCAGCTGCTGAAAGAAAAAGCCCTGGGGCCCGCTGCTTTCATGTGGTTTCAAGGATTAACAAGCAAGTGTCGAAAAATATCTGACACCTTTTAGACTTGAATAAAACTCTTTAATGACAGGCAGTATCCAATGTTCAAAAAAGTTTATTCCGAAAGTCATTTGTAAGTCAGGTGTTTGAACCTGGAAATGCTTTCATTCTCAGGACAGGCACTCCGAATCCCTTTACCCCTGTGGGCATTCATTCATTCTGCAGTCACCAGCCGACATTTAATGAGTACCTACTTTGTGCCCAGGAGGGTGCAAAACATATAGCAGCGAACAGCCAGACAAAAATCCTAGCTATCACAGAGCTTCAATCCTAGCGAGAGACAGACAATAACTGAATAAGAAGTACACAGGGGAAGCTGACATAAGAAAAGAATTAGATAATGATAAATGCAAAAGAGAAACAACAGTAAGGATGGCGAAGAGCAGTCCTGGGGCATGCGGTTGGGGAAGGCCTCCCTGGAAAGGGGCCATTCAAGCAAGAGCGTCCAGGAGTGCAGGAGTTAGCTGGGTGGGCATGTCGGGGTTGGCATCCAGGGCTGAGGGGGAGCGTGATGCATGTTGGAAGAGCAGAAAGGGCACCTGTGTGGCTGGAGTGGACTGAGCAGGCAGACAGCCTGCTGCTCACACAGTGGTGAAGAGCAGGACGACCCGGCGCAGAGGCAGGAGGGAGATGGGTGGTTCTGGGGAAGCTGCAATGGCCACATAGGCCCTCCCGTCCACAGAGTGAGAGGCAGGTGGGCAGTGTAGTAGTTCTTGGGCCCTCCATTTTTCAGATCCTTACCCTGGGCCACCTCTGCACACCTTACCTGCTTCTGGCCCTTGCACTGAGCAGCAGAGGACAGGTGGAGCGAAGGCAGCGGAGCCACCGGGAGGAGAGGAAGGCCCAAGCCAGGGCAGCGAGAGAGGGCACTCCAGTGGCTCCCGCTCCAGTGGCCGCAATGCTGCTGAGCACGTGGTCAGGACTGTTCCAGGAAGGCCGATGCTGGGTCCCAGAGGTTCAGTCACCTATGGAGCCTAGGAAAGATATTGAATAAAGCTCTGCCTGTGCCAAACAAGGAGCTTGGCAAGACACATCCTTGGGAAGAGGAAGCAGCCTTGAGGAGAAGGACTTCAGTGAAGGCTTTAGAAAGAGCAATAGGGAAAGCTTTAGAAAGGGCAATACACCAAAGGGGGGAATTTAAGGGGATAAATTTAGCTTCTGTATCTTGGGTGTACGACTTCGTTTCCAAGCTGGAGAAGTGATATTGAAGACCATGGAAAGTGAAGTCAGTGCTATCTTCAAGTATTTCTCCCTATTGACACTTTTAGGAGGGTCCCAATGGCCCTGAAACTTTTTCCCTCTTCCTTGGGATAATTTCTCGGGGCAGTGCTAAGTCTTCCTGAAGCAGAGTGTTCTTTGCCTCCATGTTTTCTGTCTTTATAAAACAACCAAAAAGCAGACATTTCTATTGCTTATTCTCTAAAATTCACTTCATTTGGGTCTTTTGTTACAAAAGAAACTCTTTCCAATTAAAGCAATTGATTATGAAAATAATCCAAATCTATAGCAGTAAGCTGGAAAAAGAAAGTTACGAAGAAATAAAAATCACCCATAACCCTACTACCCAGAAATAACCAATGCTAACTTTGGATTTCTACTCTTCCATAATTGGAATAATGCTAATTCTTCAACGTGGGGCAAAGGGACTAAGCAGAGGGTCTCTCAGAGTGTTCTGCTGTATGATTTCTCACAATAAAAATACACCCATCTGTCTTTATCCTAGGCTTTCTGCCGCTACCATCTGCCTACTTCTAACTTTCCCCATGACAGTGTGGGCCTCTCATTTCGAGAAGACGCTATTTTCTCTGGCTGCATGACTTTTCTTTCTTCTACTCTTTTATGCATCCTAGTTGGCTACAAGCATCCGATTCTTCTGATGCACAGCCTCGGAATCCTGTCCCCAACCAGCTGTTGGCCATTCCCAAGGCCCCTTGGCATAGTCTGTTGCTTTGGCCCAACCACATCAAAAGCCAGTCTCTCTTTCAACTGTTGAGTTTTGGCTTCTTTAAGCAGCATGTCTCCCAGGTCTCTGGCCTCCAAACCACAGGTCCTGCCAGAGGATTAAATTTCCAAAAGTTTGGCCTGTCACGTCCAGATCAAATTTAAGCTGGGTGCAAACTGTTCCCTTTGTGGGCGTCCACAGGAGCTGCCCCTGCTCTTTCCCCAGCAGTAGATCAACTAGCCTTGGCTGAATCTTTTTGCGGACATGCTAATTCTAGCCTGAAGGAAAGAGCCTGTGTTCTTCAGGGGAGAACTCCACAAACACTGCCATCATCTGCTCCAAGGACAAGAGGAAGGCACATGCTCTAGCCTTCTCTCAGACATTTCTTTCTGTATAAGCAGGGCTGGCTTTCTTTGATCTCCGCCTCTTTGCTTGACTGAAGTTTCCCTTTACAGACATACTTCATTGAATTGTGCTTCACTTCGCCATACTTCCCAGACACTGCGTTATTTACAAGCTGAAGGTTTGGAGCAACCCTGTGTCAAGCAAGTCTGTCTGTGCCATTTTTCTAACAGCATGTGCTCACTTCGTGTCTCTGGTCACATTTCGGTAATTCTCACAATATTTCAAACTTTTGCATTATTTTCATTTCATATCTGCCATGGTGATCTGTAATCAGTGATCTTCAATGTTACAATTATAATTGTTTTGGGGCACCATGAACTACACCCATATAAGATGGTGAACTTAATCCATAAATATGTGTGCATTCTGACTGCGCCACCAACCAGCCATTGCATCATCTCTCTCCCTCTCCTCAGGCCTCCCCAGTGTCTTCCATTAGACGCAACAATATTGAAATTAGTGCAGTTAATAACCCTACAATGGCCCGTAAGTGTTCAAGAGAAAGGACACATCTCTCACTTTAAACCAAAAGCTGAAAAGGATTAAGCTTAGTAAGGAAGGCGTGTGGAAAGATGGGCGGAAAGCTAGACCTCTTGCCCTAGTTAGCCAAGTTGTAAATTTCAAGGAAAAGATCTTGAATGAAAATAAAGTGCTACTCCAGTGAACACACAAATGGTAAGAAAGCAAAACAACCTTATTGCTGATATGAGGAAGGTTTTAGTGGTCTCGACAGAAGATCAAATCGGACACAACATTCCCTGAGGCCAAAACCTAATCCAGAGCAAGGCCTGAACTCTCTTCAATTCTATGAAAGCTGAGAGAGGTAAGAAAGCTGCAGAAGAAAAGTTTGAAGGTAGCAGAGGTTGGTTCATGAGGTTTAAGGAAAGACGCTGTCTCCATAACATGAAACTGCAAGGTGAAGCAGCAAGTGCTGATGCAGAGCTTCAGCGAGTTAGCCACGATATCTAGCTAAGGTCATTGATGGAGGTGACTACACTAAACAATAAATATTCAGTGTAGACAAAACAGCCTTCTACCGGAAGCAGATGCCACCTAGGACTTTCACAGTTAGTGAGGAGAATTCGAAGCCTGGCTTTAGAGCTTCAAAGGACAGGCCAAATCTCTTGTCAGGGGCTAATGCAGCTGATGATTTTAAGTTGAAGCCAATGCTCATTTACCATTCTGAAAATCCTAGGGCCCTTAAGAATCATGCTAAATCTACTCTGCCTGTGCTTTATAAATGAAACAACAAAGCCTGGATGACAGCACATCTATTTTCAGCATGGTTTACCGAGTACTTTAAGCCACTATTGAGATCTTACTGCTCAGGGGAAAAAAAAAAGATTTCTTTCAAAATACTACTACTGCTCATTGACTATGCACCCGGTCACCCAAGAGCTCTGATGGAGATGTACAAGGACATTAATGCTGTTCTCGTGCATGTTAACACAATATCCATTTTGCTGCCCATGGATCAAGGAGTAATTTTGACTTTCAAGTTTTATTATTTAAAAAATGTATTTCATAAGGCTATAGCTGCCATATGCAGTGATTCCTCTGTTGGATCTGGGCAAAGAAAATTGAAAACTTTCTGGAAAGGATTTGCCAGTCTAGATGCCATTAAGAACATTGACGATTCATGGGAGGATGTCAAAATAGCAATATTAACAGGAGTTTGGAAGAAGTTGATTTCAACTCTCATGGATGAGATGACTTTGCGAGGTTCAAGACTTTAGTGGAGTAAGGAACTGAAGATATGGTGGAAATAGCAAGAGAATCAGAATTAGAAGTGGAGCCTAAATATGTGACTGAATTGCTGCAATCGCATGATAAAACTTGAATGGATGAGGAGTTGCTTCTTAAGAATGAGAAAAGAAAGTACATTCTTGAGATGGAATCTACTCCTGGTGAAGGTACTGTGAACATTGTTGAAATGACAAGAAAGGATTTAGAACATTACATAAAATTCGTTGATAAAGCAGTGGCAGGATTTGAGAGGTTTGACTCCAATTTTGAAAGAAGTTCTACTGTGGGTACAATACTATCAAACAGAGAAATGTTTCATGAAAGGAAGAGTCAATAGACGCAGCAAACTTCATTGTTGTCTCACTTTAAGAAATTGCCACAGCCACCCCAACCATCAGCAACCACCACCCTGATCAGTCAGCAGCCTTCAACATTGAGGCAGGACCCTCCACCAGCAAAAATACTATAACTTGCTGAAGGCTCAGATGATTGTTAGCACTTTTTGGCAATGAAGTATTTTTTAATTGAGGTTATGTATGCTTTTTCAGACATAATGCTATTGTATACTTAATAGACTACAGTATAGTATAAACATAGTATAGTATAAACATAACTTTTATATGCATTGGGCAACCAAAAATGTATGTGACTTGCTTTATTGTAATTCGCATTATTGTAATAATCTGGAATCTGAACCCAGAATCTCTTTGAGGTATACCTGTATTTGCAACTGAGCTTCTAGCAAAACAAATTTCCCATTTTTTCCTGACCATATATCTTTTGAAGGATTATCTCCTGCCCACCATCAAATGCCAACACTGGGGTCTTTCTTCTGCTGACTATTTGAGTGCTGACTACCCCATCCTCCCACTCTTCATCGCTCATTACTCAGGTCACCATAAAAAAAGAATTCTTCTCCCTCAGCCCCTGCTGGCTGTCCTGATACTGGGCTTGGGTTCTTCGGTGCACTGTGCTAAAGAAGATCTGGCTCCAAACGTCAGCCCTATCACTTCCTGGTTATGTGAGCTTGGATGCGGTATTTGAGAAATTCATGAGTGTCAGTTTCTTTGTCTATAAAACGGGGATAACCAATATCTGAGAGAGTGGTTGTGAGGATTGAATAACGAAAGACTGCCAAGTCTCTGAAACATAAACATAAATGTGTCCTCCCTGCCAAGTTAATTCTTTACCTTCTCTGTTTCAAAAGACCACTCCCAACCCGCCCCTCCTCCCTGAAGAAGGCAGTCCAAATCTATTTTGCCACATTGAAAAGCCAGAAATGTCCAACATTGGTCTATACCATTCCTGCTTACAGAAACTTCATGGGGAGGCCATTGCTACTCCAGTTTACTGTTTTCCAAAGCATCCCCCGCAGAATAGTTGCTCCGTAAGTCACTGTAGAAAAAAGTTTTCATAGGAAATAAACTTGAGAAATACTGCATATTGTGGCTTTAACTTGAAGAATCACATTGTATACTTGCTTGCTAAAGTTTCTGAAAAAAGTCCTGCAGTTAAGAAATACATTTAATCAAGCCTTTTACATACTTATTTGACCATGGGCCCCTTTCTTATGTAAAACATTTATTATATTAATACTAAAGGACATATTGTGGTCTGTTCACCTGCCCCTAACCATCTCAGCCCCACTCGGCCCCTTTTAGCAATAATTCATGATTTGGAAATTTGAATTGGAGGAGGTACATTTTAGGCTAATAGAGAACAATCTGCTCTTACTTTTTATATGCCAGGCACGCCATAACACAGAAGTCAGACCTACAAACAGGTTATCAAAATAAGGCATGGTACATGTATAAGGCACTAGACACTCATAGATTATCCCGTTCTATAGAGCTGAGCCTCCTCTAAACCTCTAAGAGAGGCTATGCAAATAGTACAGGTCCTGATTTTACAGTCAGAAAGGACCAGACTATGGGACTCCCCATAAGTGTATAAAAGAGTCCCATCTCACCACCATCCTGCTTCCTAAAGGTGGTGAGATGAGGCTTATGGTTCCCTACGGTTGGGCCAGAGCTAGGGGAGGTCTGCATCAGTCCTGAAGTCCCGCCTGATTACCCAGTAAAGGATGAGGCTCAGGGGGCTGAGAAATCCGTCCTCTAGAGCACTTGTACTAACCACAAGGAGCGTGGATTCTTTGTTCTGAACCTAAGTGTAAACCAGGAACTGGGGCTAAGAGCTTCTTGCGTTTAAAGTCCTGGGCTCTGCTACTGCCCCATTCCTCCTAAGAAGCCGTCTTTCTCTGCATCCAAGCTCTGCTTTCCAGAAGTGCTCATATTAACCAGGCTGCAGCTGGAATCAGCTGGAATCCACACTCTGGGCTACTGCTTTGCGGAATGAGTGGGAGCGAAGGACGAGGCTGCCCCCCAGTGGGAAACCCACGAAGAGCAGCGACGCTTCCATTCAGCTTACAATAGCATTTCAAGGCAGGGAATAGGCTCTGGCATTGCCAGCTCCAAGGACCCCCTTGAGAGCCGCTGGGGAGGAAATCGGGAATCTGGGTTCTTTTACCATGGGTGGGGTGTTGAGAAAAAAGAATAGGCTAACCGAGTATCTACCAACCTCCTGACCCTATAAATGTCCCCTGGCTAAATCCAGATTCCAGGTCCTCTCCTTAGAGATTTTGATTAGCAAAATTTTAGCTGGTTTATAACCAGCATGATCTGATCATCTAGCAAAATTTGAATATTCTGGAGTGGGTCGCGACTTTCTGTTTTCCTTTCCCAGACCCCGGGAAGGGGCCGAGCTCTTGCGGGTCAAGGGAACACGCAGAAGTCACTCTCTTAGCTCTGTGTTCGCGCGGCCCCCAACTATGTCTCCGGCGCCTCCAGGCAGCCAGACCTGGCCACCCGCCTGGTCCCCACCACACGGTTTCGCGGTTTCCGTGGCGACCCTGCCGCACCGCATTCCGCATCCTGCACCGTGTGAGAGGCCACTTCTCTGCCCAGGCACCCACCGCCAGACCTGCAAGGGGCAGTCTCCTCCAGGATGCTGGGCTAAGAAGTAACTTTCATTATTATTATTTTCATCATCATCATTGCTTATTAGTTTGAGTACTTGTGACCATTATTAAAAATAAGTTTTGATATCACTTATCTCCAGTGAGACTGGCCTTTATCAAAAAGTCCCAAAACAATAAATGTTGGCGTGGATGCGGAGAAATAGGAACACTCATACACTGCTGGTGGGACTGCAAACTAGTGCAACCTCTGTGGAAAGCAATATGGAGATACCTTAAAGAGATACAAGTAGAAATACCATTCGATCCAGCAATCCCATTACTGGGCATCTACCCAAAAGAACAAATGATACTCTATAAGAAAGACACCTGCGCCCGAATGTTTATAGCAGCACAATTCACAATTGCAAAGATGTGGAAACAACCCAAGTGTCCATCAATACATGAGTGGATTAATAAAATGTGGTAATTGTATACCATGGAGTACTATTCAGCTTTAAGAAACAATAGTGATATAGCACCTCTTTTATACTCCTGGATAGAGCTGGAATGCATTCTACTAAGTGAAGTATCCCAAGAATGGAAAAACAAGCACCACATGTACTCACCATCAAATTGGTATTAACTGATCAACACATAAGTGTACATATAAGAATAACATCTGTTGGATGTCGGGCAGGGAGGGAGGGGGAAGGTGC